>DWMP01000089.1:0-12190 GCA_018245295.1 Agara epimachia | reverse complement strand
TAAAAGTAACTGGTGAAATGTGGGGGTGTACTACACTCCTCTGCCTACCACTTAGGGGATTACAGGCGTGATGTTACGTAACAAGCGAGCGATGTTACTGGTCTCGACTAGTTAGTTCGTGCTGCGGTTGGAGTACACTAGTGTCGTGCACACTTAACCGGCAATAGCATGACCGATTCAGCTATTCGCATACAACGCGTCATGCGAAGCAATCCCTAATCCATTATGCGCCGGTTTGTCATTCATGCACGGCCAGCTAAAGTAACGGGCGTGCGTGTAGATCTGTAATATTGAGGATGACGTTCGCGAGGACAAATGCACCCCTCGCTCACGCTCCAATTCTTGTCAACGTATCGGATGTAATTCGTTTATTTTGAAATTAAGTTGTGACTCAACACAGCGCATTATTTGTGCTACGCCTCAATCTATCCGACGCCGACTTTGTTGCGGGTTCCCGAACGCGTTTGTATATGATTTTAAACAAAACAACTCTCCAATTCTCTTTTCGATTAGTCAAACTACTGGACTTCGTTCGATATCGCTCAAGTTAACAATCATCGTTGACACGCAAATGTGAGAAAATGTGTAAATTATGTTTATTCATACGTTTAACTTCCCTCCCATACGTGCAAGTAAACATTAAGACAGACACACACACACACACACGCACGGGCGCGCGCGCCCACTCTATCACACGCCGCAAGCATTCTCATACGCCACGCACACAAACGAGACTCGCACGCACACACACAAAAACGCGCGCGTGCAACGCACGCATCCATTACACAAACACATACATACAATTTCTTTGTCTAAATATCCAAACGCCTATCAAGTTGAAGATCATACCTATCGGCCACTGCCAGTAACAGGTTAGAATCATATTCATGCAAAACCACATCTAATCAGAATCAACAAATGTTATTGTGAAAATGTATAAATTCAGTAATGTATAGGTACAGTCAATTGTAGTGTATAAGCTTCCATGCAAATCTATTTAATATACAATCACTGAAAAAGCAAAACAGGATGTCTAAAATATCAATATGACAATTTCTTAACGGGTTCAGATACTTCGAAAAATAAAAGAAGTCCATATACTAATCTATACTCTCATTGAGAGATTTATGAGCTAATGTGTTGACAAAAGTCAATAATGTTTAAAGTGTATTCATTAGCGGCACTTAGTAGTTTGCATGTGTTGTCATACAGATCTGATATTTTGGTTTACTTAGGTAATCACATATCATATTGGTTCATACAAGTACTTGTATGAGGGCTATCATTTAAGTACTAGCATATCAACAAGCCATTTCATGGAATATCGCAATGGGCTGTAGTGGCCCGTTGACGCAGTAGTTGGTGAAACTGTGACCGAACCGGGGAATGTAGGTTCGATTACCATTTAATAGATGTATTTATGAATGTATTGATTAAGAGTACGTTCAATCTATCTAACTTGAGAAACACTAACCTCCTTATATTAACCTAACAGACTCTACCAGCACTGTAGTATAAGAGGTTTGTTGCAGATTGTGATAAATTGTAGTGACTTTTTTTATTTTCAATTATAGTTCCACATGCTGGCCATTGCACCTTGTTTTGATTTAAGTTCCTAACAATTTATAGCTAGATATAAAGTTGTTTTGTTTTTTTCCCTTTTCTCCGCTGTTCATTTTTCTTTTAATTTAGTTAATTAATCCCACTACAGTCGAGGTGTCTCTGACCGCATTTAAACAAGGAATGGAATGGACGGATAGGTTAAACAGAAATCTTACCTTTTGGTATCACTCCTGGGTCCATGAAAGTGGCCAGTGTAAAATTGGCCAAAACAAAAAATGTTATGACACCTTGGTATGCAGGAACCCATGGATGCTTGTGAAGGTAATACTGGCAGCTGAAAATAATAAAATACTTATATAAGCCAATATGTAGACATTAAAAAAGGTTTAAACACTTTAAAAAAGTTCACGCAAGTATATGTATAAATCGTTATGTGTTTAAAACACTTATTTTATATCCTAATCCTTTTGAAGTTGAACTTGATTTTATGAATAAACTGGATTAATCAAAGGTTTCACAGTAATACCCGCTTCTACATTCCTAGAGTAGATATTAAGGATTAGATATAGAGAAAAATATATTCGTAAAACACTGAAACAAGTCACTGAAGGTTGAGAACCATTCCACAGATACACATACTGAATAACCAGCTTAATATTGGCTTATTTAATTTATATATTAAAGTATTAACAAGATTAAATAAAATGTAATTTATCTTGCATATGATGCAAGAAATGATTAACCTAAACTTTGATATATTTAACAGTACACAATCTTAATTCACATCAAACTTACTATTTAGGAATAAAAGCATTGGCTTTGTATCAACTCACTTAGTTAAATACTTAGAAATAGACACCCACACACTAAATTATCAGATTCAAATTTACATAAGTATAAAATTTGAGAAACGCAATAGAAGAGATACTTCAAGCGAATATTTATCATTAATTATTAATACAAAATGACTGTTTTCACATCAGCGAAAGATTGATCGAGAGTATTGAATATAGTATGAGCATCAAATGGTATAAACCTGAAAAGCACTCTCAACTGACATAAACTCATTTCAACAGCTCTCAAGCTTGCTAGGGTGAAATAAACTACCCCACAACATAATGACCAATAGAGACAGTAAACGTAACTAAGTTGTGCCGCAGGAAAATGTGATAAGATAATTGTTGTAATTGTTGTAAGTGTTAATTGTTGTGGTGTTGTAATAAGATAATCGTTATAATAATATGCGATAATTACTACCAATCAATCAAGACTGTCTGGAAAAGGATGCTTTAAACAATTACACTACTTTGTGTATGCTTTATATTAATACTTTTTATATTCACTTTTATATTATTATCAATTTGATGTGCTGCAAAGTGTAATTGCTTTTATTATTAATTTCTATCAAGGATCCATTACAGTTGGTTTTCATTCAATTTCGTTTTTGGATTCATGCAACTGTGTTCCTCAAACAATTACACTTAATTCACACACTGAATATGAAATAAGATTTTTTTCACATTACAATCAATACAATAAGTCAACAACAGACCAAAGCCGCACATAGAAAATCACTTCTTTCAACTGATAGTATGAAAGTGCACTGTTATTGTATTTAAAAAAAAATCATCAGCAGCTTTAAGGTCAGTTAACAATACCTCTCATTACCAAGTATGAACCTGTTCCCAGCTGTATAAAATGGAATGCCTCCACCATTAAAGTACAGTGCAAAAAACCCTTTTCTAAGTAAAAAGTTGAATAGAAAACAATGCAAAACTCTTTTAAGAGTACATAAACAAATGTAAATATTGTATTGCACAAGTGTTTGTAAGTTTATAGGGTGTAAGTAAACTGTTCAACTAGCATTAGAAGATTTATGTTTGTGTTATATTCAAGTTGATAAGGCACTGTGTAAATAAAAAATACAATCAATCTCCACCACTCACTTGTAATACACTAATTTGGTGTTTCAAAAATGCTATTATTGAAAACGAGTTACGAATTAGCAGCGAAATATCACTATTGCTGCTGCATGGAAAGTTAATGATTTATATCAAACCTGATTCATAATGGCTATTGTAAGTCTTTTGTTTATGCCAAATTGGGCTAACGCTCTTCTTATAAGGACAGGTACATCCACACTTCAGGAGCGACACTAACAGGACCAGGTCTCGATGTAAATATTGGTTCACCAAGCATGACCAGACCATGCTTCTGTGCAGTTTCACACACTTATAAACACAACGAAAACTAGCCACACTCAAAGTCATCGAGGGCAAAGGTAGCCCCGAGATATTAATAGAAACAAATCAACAATCTTATGTGAAAGTTGTCAAATCAAAGTGTATTCGAGCCCGATCGACATAACGTATACTTACGGAAAATAAAAAAATAGTGACGTAGTGCCCAATAGTAAAGTCCAGGCGAATGTCGCGGGGATGTATCTCGTTTTAAGGTCGCATTTGGGCATATTGTGTCAATTTTAATTCCCTAAAAGCAAATTAACTCGATTTTATTCACTACAGACCAACATGGCCGCGCCTATTAATATGACAGACAGAAACTGTGTGGCAGTGGCAGAAGCGATGACTTTGACGGATACCGATTAACCTATTTTTGCTAATTAGATTATATACCAAAACAATTTACAGTAACTGAAAATATTTAGAAGTCTTCTTCATTATTGTATAAAATGTGTAATAAATGATTTTATAAATATCCATAAAACCGGTATTTACTATTATAAATGGACCCCACAAACTCATATAAAATTGATCACTACTTATAATGCTCTATACTGCTCACCTAATTCAAAAAATTTATTTAACAAAATATTTCACATATATTTTGCAACCTTGCTATACTTACTTACTTACTTCGCTACGGAACATCTAAAAATTCAATTGATCATGAAATTCTATGGCATTATTAGAAATATACATAAAATAGGATTGCTTTTATATATTAATGACGTCTCAATTGTTACATGACTTTTCAAAAAATTTTACAGATACAGAGCATTCAGCCTTCGGGGCCCTCCCTTCTATTACAATGATTTCAGAACATGAATGGAGTTGGGCGACAGGTGTTGTCATAAGTAAATATTATGATCAATTAAGCCCGCGAAGTATGACTTTCATTTCTAAAACTATTATATTTTTCTATTGTTAGGATACCACGTTTATTAAAAGCATAGCTATGGCCGTTTTGGAAACCTTAAATTAGCAGACGGTGCGCCTGGAGTATATTATAATGCAGTGAGACACAAATTTGCTATTTTACAACTCAAAAATTAAACTACAACTGAACGTTCCGCGTTTGGTGATAAAGAAACAAAAAAGTATCCCAATTACTGAACTAACGAACATAGATTTCATTAGCACAGTCCGTAGATTCAATGGATAGTCTGTGCAATTAAAGTGGAAAATTCTGGGTGTGAAGTTATTAACAGGTACCAAAAAAATTAATAAACGGAGGGTACATCGACATTATCATTACAGTTTGTCAATAGTTTTTCCTAGCTATCCTAGTTCCGCCTAGACTGCAATCTGCAAGCCAGCCTAATAGCTAGAAACTAAATATATTGACATATACATACATATCTATCAGATGTACCAGATAAATATAAAATTAAATTGATTCCATTCGTCAACATTATGTAAACGATCATGGTGTTCTTTTTAGAAATATTTAGTTATAACTACCTATTTTAGAAACTGTATTGATATTCAAAATTTTCTTAATAATGCAGAATGGAGTTTGCAAGTAAATTATGTCTAAGCAAGAGCTTCGATTTTAACAAAATTACATTTTATTACAATTTCTATGGTGGGGGATATGCCACGAATTGTGTTGTCAATAATGTCAGTAGTCTTTGCCTTACTTTTAACTGTGGTAACACTGTTCTAATCGTATTTGTTTATAGATTTATCTCATGATGTTTCATTGGTTAAAACTTCTTTTAGCTTAACCACCATTGGTTTGTGTCACTTTATATTTAAAAAATTAACCATTTGTTGGTTAATTTTATTCATACTGTCTCGCGGACAAAAATGGCCGCAGTGTTGTCTTGCAGTTTGAGCAGTGAAGTGTTCCATTTTTTTACTGTAAAACTTTTCTAATTTTTGTGAGGGAATTGGTAATTCGTGATTGAACTCCGGCGTTGATCGATCGTAAAGAGGTCGTGAAAATGTCGGAAAGGAATAGTCCCAGCATGTTGAGTTATCTAAGACAATACAGGTTTCAGAGAAATCAAAATCCAGGATCCAGTGGCTCGATCACAACTCCATCGCCTTCAAGTTCTCGTGAGTGTTATTTAATGTAAATGTAAGCTGTAATATACTTCCTTAAATAAACGTTTACATGTCGGTTTTACAGTGCATGCTTCGGAACCGACCACGCTTAATGACCCCCATACCGTTACAGTACATAGTCAAGGTTTCATTGTATACCCTTGCCGGTTAAACAATTTTACCGATTCTCTTTCAAATTCCCGTACCCTGTAGTTTTTATGATCGAAAATCGATTTCGAGAAACACATTACGCAAAGACCTGTCCCTACATGAACATCAAGAAAATGTTTTCTCTACCACGTGATAATATTTTCCATAAATTTTCGTTAATAATAAATAAAATGCTGCTATTTGTTGTTGTATTTTTTTCCTCGACTTTCATGTGCTTCTCTAAATTACGTCATTCATTCCATATGATCAAGACATAACACAGAACAATGCTGTTTTATCTGTAAAGTTACTTTTCAATGTTTGTTTTCCTTACTTGCATTGGAAATATATACATATTGAGAGTTTTACAAGAAAATAAATATAGTGGGAAGTCTATTATTATTTTGACAAAATATTATTGTATGTAACAGTGTAATAAATTTTTGGCTGTACTTATGTATCTTTTGATAAACTAAAACTGTAAAAAAAAATTATGTACATGCCCCAACATGGTCCTTTCTAACCCCATTGTAAATATACCCTTTTATAGCTTCTTAGTGTATGTTACTGAATATTGTGTTGGTTTAATGATTACACTGTCCATTTGTCGCAATAAAGGGAATGTGATTAATTTCTGATTTATTCATAAGCAAATGATATATGACATATCTGAAAAATGTCTATGAAAAACATCCCTTTCCGACCATCTCACAACTTTGACTAAGTATGGTTTCAGACAGATTTCAATGTAATGTAATGTTGGCATTTTTGCAAGGAATTGTTATATCCTATAGAAATTGGAATGATAGCGAAAATAAAGTGAGTTTCTAGAATCATTCAAAGCAATCTGGGTCTACCACAAGGTCTGTTATATGTATTTGGCCATTAAAATGGCAATGCCTTAGCCTGCAACTTCTCAGCACTGAGAGTTTATTGTAATATGCTGTATCAGGGAATTATTCAACATTATGAAGTTAGCAGTAATATAAAATTGTAAATTGTCACCACAAATCTTTGCAAGATTTCATGCACGCCACATAATGCTGTCATTTTTAACTGACTTCAAAAAAAGGAGGACGTTCTCAATTCGTCTGTATTTTTTTTATATTCTTCACACTTTATCAAGCTTGATAAACAACTGATTTTTTTTTGTCATGAACATTTGTTTGTTTTCTGTTTCAATGCACAAAATAGAAGATTTGAATGCTCCATCACTTGGAGCAGGGATTCCCAAACTACTTTGTGCTAGAGAGCTCTTTTCCAAACTGAACTTTACTATCCTAGACCATAATCAAATAACTTTAAAACTCCTATATCCCGTTTTTTTCTTATTAATACAAAATATATACCAATTTCAAAACTGCAGTTGGTTAAGTGAGTAAATTTGACATTATTTTCTTGTCAAAATGTAACAAAATAAACAGACTTATTTTGAAAGCCTCATAAAAGAACTTGTGTTAAACAATAGGGGTCGATGTTTAGACCTTGTTCGCCGCCAAAATTAGTTTTCATTTATATTGTCCAATGTAAAACCAGATTTGACTCCAGGGGGTTGAAAGCAACCACTTAGGGCATCCCTGCTGTAGATCATGGTAGTCTGTTGGATTGACTTACTACTCCTATTAAGTACTTACTAATAAAATTGTCTAATGGAATGTGTGACTTTTATATCGTATGCTCTGTATCAAAACAGAAGCAGCCATCAGAATGCCGGCACCACATACATCAAACGGTACCGGCCCAAATGTGTACAAGCGAATAAGAATCCAGGATTCCGATTCGGATGACTCTCCTTCGCCGGCCAAGAAGCCAGCATTCATTGAACTAACACCGACGGTCAAAGAGAGGAGATTCCGGAACATGGTGGAAATGTTTCCAGATATATCACAGATGGTAAGTAGAACACATAAAACTGCAAGATGTGAAATTTATGTACAAATTATGATATCCAATTTTTAGACAAAGACGTTTATCGTTGTTTTTTATTTGCACTTTATGTACATTTGAAGATTCTACAGAATTACCAGTTCAATCTATATTTTGCCTTTTATTGTGTACAAATTTAAGAAATGCAATCAAAATGATAATAATATATTGTAATAAAATATTAATACACCCAGAGTTTTCATTAAAATTGTTATTTTAAAGAAATTATTATTGTTATATTATTGTCATGCTCTGCATGTATTTGTTGGTTTGACAATCCTTCACCAATATGATAATGTTTAACTATTGCATCCAGCTGAATTACAGGGGACTAGAAAGCTAATGTTTTATTTACTCGTTATGCATGTAAAGTCATATTAGCGATTGAATTGTAAATGTAGCGAATTAAACTGTAATAAAATTAGCAACAAACATTGTAGGCATTATTTATTTGTAGACAAGCAGCTTGAAGCTGATGCATCTCTGTCACTCGCTGTTGAACATTGCACTTTTCTCTTTTTTTCTTCCTTTAAGTAGATACAGTTTATCTTTGTTAAGGAAATTGTCTAACTGAGGTGGCAAAAACGATATCTTCAGGTACCCTGTTCCAGTTATAGACTCAGTCTATCTAACATGATTTAATGTTGTCACCAATGCTACATATGATTTTATTTCAGTTTATCAAGAACACATTAGTTAAATACAATTGGAACGAGGAGAGATCTAGGGATGAGCTGCTGAAACACGACCCCGAGAGCGACGAGAAGCCGACCACCTCCAGCTACTTTGGATCGCGGCCAGGTTTCTCTGTACTACCTCGTCAGATCCCTCGTGCGAACGGAAACATAGGAATAGTTAGAGTGACGAGTGGACCGGCTAAGAGTAACACTAGTATGATGATGACTCCTGCTACCACCACAGCGGTGAGGAAACCGTTGGGCGCCAAAGGTGGTCGTGTCAGGAGAGGCAGCAGTGGCAGCGAGGATGAGGATTACGGTGTTAGGAAAGGAAAAGACGATAAGGTTTATGACAGGTAACTAAGGATATCACAAGATGTATGAAGCTCTGACTTATACTAGAATAACTAATGTTCAGAATGTTTGTGTTTTATGAATAGAAAGTTAAATATAACTCGCTATAATGTTGAATAACATGAGTGCAACCTGCTATAGAGTCTTCCCGTAATGATCTCTGAGATTTGTGAAGTCTGCCGATCTAGCTAGTGTGATAGATTTTGGCCTAAAGCCTTCCCTCTACCAGTGGAGACCTGTGTCCAGCTGTCGATAAAAAGGAGTTTCCAAAAAATTATCTCCGTACTTTTGAAAAAGCATAATGAGTGAAATTGTTTATTTATCATATTTATTAATTTCAGTGACGATTCAGACGCGGAAATAACTGACGACCTGATCGGTGATAAGAGGAAGGTGTTTGAGTTCCTCAACACCAGCAACATGAACGAACTGTCGCTCCTCAGCGGTTGTTCTCAGAAAAAGGCGGAGGCTATCATTGCACAGAGGCCATTCAAAGGGTGGCTGGATATGGTACTGATTTAGTTGTTGAGATCTAATCATATTTCGAATTCCTTCATAACAGACGATCTAATTTTATACTCAGTAAATCGATTTTGAATGTTGAATGAATAAAAATATATCGTGCTCTCATTCTCATCTCTTCTCATTCTCACATCTCTCTCATCTCATTCGGTTCAATATTGACCGTATCTATCACATTCCAGGTGGAGAAGTTTAACAACAATAAAATGTTGAGCACAGAGCTTCTAAACTCGACCCAGGAATTACTCAGTACAAGGAATAATATTCAGCGGCTGATGAAAAAGTGTGTCGGTCTAGCTCAACAGCTGGAATCGGCTGTGGCCGCAGGTGCTGGGAGGTTGACTCAGCCAGCTATATTGAATACAAAGTATGTATTTTTTATATTGACCATGATTTTTTTCATTTGCTCTAGTGCAAACTTTGCATAATTTAGAATCAGATGGGTAATAATTATAACTGTGGATATAATCACACATTGCTTTCACGATTCCAAATTAGGCAATTGAAAGCCTGCGCTATGGTAACCGGACAGCTGATAAATATACATACATATGTGTCCTGTGTGGGAATCGCACCCAATCAAACCACTAAACCATAAAGCCAGTCGTCATTAAATAGCTAACGTGTAATATCTTCATAGATTTTTGGTACGCACTGAAAACTTTTTTTTACATAATATAAAGAACAAAAATAAAATTACAAAAGGTTGCACTTAAATGATCAATGCTTTAACCGATTTCATCAACTTGTCATCATCTTTAATTATTCAAAGAATTCACGCTCAATATTCAATGCTATATACACGCGTACGTCGGTCGATCTAAGCTTATATAAACTTCATATGCCCCGATCAATTGTTGGATGACGAAAGACCAGTCAATCCACGATTCCATTCTCGTGATAATTTGAGCCCGTTTTAAGGCGGATATCTATAGGATTAACCAATAATCGGATACGAATTAGTGTCTCGTTATCACCGAAGAGATTACTCTCAACGTGTTGCGCAAGAACCCGCCACGGTGCCGCCATCTTGAATTCGTTCGGATACTCGTAGGTACTGGCAGTGCGAAGCGTTTCGTGTGTTCGGATAATTGTACTAGATAATAATGTGGTGGCAGAGGCTTTTCTCAAAATGTATCCAGAATAATTAAAGTTCAATGATATTTCAGTTTGTTTAAGAAAAAAAAAATGTTTTTAAATTAATTGATTTAGCTAACGATCAACGAAATCTGTAATATTCTTTGAATGATTTCATTGACAAAATAATCAAACTAAATTTTTGTAATATCCGTACAAATTAAGTAATTTTCCATGCACTCATTATGTTATCGTATACCTACTGTTTCATGTTTTGCTTCGACCTGACGCGTTTCTTTCGAAAACGCAAAACCGCCTAAGCATTCCCAACATCGGATCGAACTGCAATCATACGCTGCAAAAACTTGGCGACACTAACAGTTAGCCCGTTGACAAAGCGAAGAAAAACTCCCGCCGGACCTGTTATGAAAATGTCTAGCGTGGGCCGGGCACTTATCGTACAGGCCGAAGACTCGAGAAACGAATGGAACTGACAAAAAGAAGAACCAATCAAATGTAGAATTGCTCGTTAATAGAGTAATGAGGCATTCAGATACAGACTTAGAAAAAGAACGAATTAAATCGGCAAGGATTAATGTTTATTGTTTTGATGACCATAGAATATAATTTAAAAAATTCGCACAAGCCTAATTGAGGAAAATCTAGATCGATAATACATTCAAATGATGTCTGGAAAATTAAGAAAAGTCATAACTTGGTAAGATGGTAGGAACGGACCCACCGTTCGGCAGCCAGGATCACTGACCCTTGGACCAATCGACTAATAGATTCTAAATTCAAATTGTAATCATAGTTGATTCTGGCCATTTTTATTGACATTAGAATGACAGTTCTAAATTCAAAACTCGTGTTACGGAGAGACTGGATTGGAAAAAAAATCGTAAACTTGGGTTTTTTAATGAATCATTACATTCCATAATAAAGTAGGTATACATAACGCAATACACAAGAAAACATATTGTATATGTCGCATATGTTTCACAAATACTTTTTCTGCTAATGAGATATGTAAAAACATAACGATTCATAAGTAATTCTGATGCAAAAAATAAATCACATTCGTCGTACACGCAAAATTTGCATTTTCGACTATTGATATTTCTAATATAAGTTACGATATTAAAAACTAATTAGTAAGGATCATTGAACTAGGACACGTCACGTGACTAAATTTATGTCGCCATTTATTTTTATGCTTTTTTAAACATATATGTATTACATAAGTAACTATGTCTTTATAGATGTACGTATATATGTTTATCAGCAATCTGGAGAATACAACACTAATTCTGGTTAGTTGGGGATCAGATGATTTAAGTTGTCCCCGAAATAGTTTTTATTTATTTACAAATATGTTATGTGTTTACAGTGTTTTAAAACAGTATTGTATTTCATAAAAGTTTCAAAGGACTTTTAATTTAAACCAATTATGTAATATATAACACGTAATTTGAAGTTAGTGTTTCTTGATTGTTAAGTTTTTTGTAGGTTATGTTTGGTATGTTAGGGCGGCTACATTCGCTAGAGCATGAACCTTTATCGAAGCTTCATTAAAAATATCCGCACTACCCTGAGGTTGGCTGGTAGAAAATGCTATTTAGCAAAGCC
>DWMP01000088.1:0-12204 GCA_018245295.1 Agara epimachia | reverse complement strand
CTGGACTATGGCCACGTAATACGATTAGTAATTCATGGTAAAGAGTGACTAACTTGTTATAATTGTGATCTTGGCAGCGTCCTGTTAAAAAAGTTAGGGCTATCGAGACCAACTCCAGACAAGCTAGATAGACATGAACACGTGATAAATAAAACAACTGACATTGAAATCGTATTGCATACATTTTTTTATATACATAAAGATTATATTGACACTTGAGCAGTGTTGTGGAGTATGCTCACAGGTTTTCGCTGTACCGGAAAGTCCCGTGCTCAGCGGTAATACGTAAAAGGGTGACAACACAACAAGCTTACGTCGCATTAAGCTCACATTGAATATATATTTATTTTTAATTCAAACTTTAAGCTAACACACAAGCAATGTTAAAAAAAAATACTATCGTACAGTTGTAAATTTAGTGCGAGCTTTTACGTGATACTTTATTATTCGAGTATTGTTAGGTGGTTTATTACTAAAGAATATTAAATTAGACTTGTTATTTTGTCGGCCCATCCATACGTTTCCAATAATACGAAAAGTGAAAAAGAATACGAGCTCGACAAAGCTAAGTAAGCTCGCCCCAACGAAAAGTCCGGCAGTGCTTCCGATGGATACTGGAATTTAAAAGTTGCAATTAACATTTACCTATAGGATAGATTATTATTTGTTTATGCTTTTGAGAGGAAGCGGTTAATTACAACACTGACCTACTAAATCAAGGCTACTTCTGACTACGTTCCTTTTAAATCTCTCTGTTGGTAAGTATGCCAGGATAATTTCCAAAAAACTCAGTTTCTTCTTGCCATGAATTCTGAAGTGTCAATACTCATTAGCTCCATCAAAAACATTGTATGACATTCAATAAGACAATAATTTTAGTAATTGACTGTGATTTGTTTTCTTTATATCTATTGTTAGTATGGAACTTATACTAAGTGACTATTTTTATGCACTACGTACGGTGTGACGTCATCCTTAATGACTGTGATTTCTGTTTCATCACAGGACTGTAGACAGTCACATATCAATCCAGGTCGATGAGCCCACTTAGGTTTTAGCACCGTCAAATGATTTGCATGTGACTGTAAGCACCACAGACCTGTGATGTTGCATTGGTCGTGTTCAGCTAAAAATATTTCAGGTTGCAATATCTGATTCATTTTTTTTTAATATATTAAAATTACAATAGGTCTTGAAGTCATTGATAATGATTAGAATATTACCAGTGTTCAACATAAAATGATCGTTGCACTTGCATATATCAATCTGTGCCTTTTTCCGGCAAAGGACGGTACACGCGCTATACGAATAATGGGGATAGAGTCCACCTTCATTTTCGGAATGAAACCGGCAAGCGCGTTGCTTTGGCGTTGTTTTTATTGTCAGTGGGTCATTCTCGATGTTCCTTACTGCTACTTGACGACTGAGAATTTTTTTTATCAGAATGCTTATTGAAAGACAGGTATGTTAATTTAAAAAATTGAAATATAATCTTAGAATATTTTCCACATAATGAGCAAGGTAAACCAACAAAGCACTACTTCTAATTTGTAACAGTCATACCGATATAAATAGCCTGGAATAATTTTGAGACTAGCTGATTGGAGGGTGGTAATACTTGGAACTTCATCCTCCCCAAGTGTATAAACCTGCTCAAACGTGCAAAAAAAAATTAAAATACACATAATTCAAGATTTTATTTGTTCAATATATCACAATTTAATTCGGTCTCACCATACTATGTATTGGAAGTCCCAATTTTATAACTCCTTGCTTATGTATGTTATTGACTACCATTGGATAAGGTTTAAGATTCCTTTAAAATAAATAGATATGTTAGTCAGTTAAAATTTCTCGTATTGACTTAATTTAAACTACGTCTTTAATATGCTTGCCGCAAACATTGACAGCAGAAAAAAAACATTAAGATTCTCTTCAACTTATAATAGAGTAGTAACTTACTTAGCTTGAATAGAATTGAGAATGAAACAGCGTCCCATGTCAGTTTGTATCGGCTGAAAATATTCACAGCACTCGAAGGGCTGATCATTGTACGAACAATTGACTAATACTTGAGGGCATTCACTTCTAATTAGTTTCGCGTAATAACTATAGTTAGTCATAGGGCATAAAGCATCTGGATTTTTCGGTTGGCCGCACGTTTGTATAAGGCGGTATGCTACTCCACGGAAATATGCGATATCTTTTAGCGCGTCTTCAAGATCTGTCAGATGGTCTGGGGGCCAGATTCTGCAAAATTACTGCTATGAAGGTGCATTATTTTTTTTTCTGCATTGATGGGGCATGGATATTTAAAAAAAATCATACATGGAAATACGTTAAATAAATACATTTAAATCATTAAAAAATAATGTACCTTTCCGTGCTTAACGTATAAGATTGGAATAAAGTACGATGTAGTTTTTCATATTAGCAAGTACAACTTTTGTAAAGTACTCCAATAAAAAAGACATACGTATCTGAAACATTGTATATTTTGTTAGTATTTCCCGTTTCGCACACGGCCACTGCAGGCATTTTGGTGTCCCAGTCTGTGTACACGGTTTCCACACCGAAGCTGATGGGATTGTTGACGAAGGCGTCCAAAGCCGCGATTATTAGCAACGCTGAACCGTACCATGACAAAATGACCAGGATCACCCAGAACAGTCTATGAAGAATACTTCGTAATTAATACTTCATTATCATCATTAAATTTTTTACTATTCAATTGCTGGCCAAAGACCTCCTCTCGCATTAAAAAGGGGTTATGGTCACAGCCTGCCTCGCTCGTCCGGTGAGAGTTCGCAGACTTAGATAGTTATTGATTATTTTCTAGAATTAAGCTTCGTAAAATACCTAATAAAATTATTGAATTCTAATAGAACTTTTCACAAAACTTAGAATTACCAACAACATTTCAACAAGTATCTACAGTAGAAAATTGCCGAAATTAGAGGAAAGGAAATGGTTGAATTTGTAATGTTATTGGGCTCGTTTGGAAATTTCTCAAAAATATGGTTTTAAAAGTGAAAGCTGTTGTACAGTAGGGAAACATTGTATGACCGCATTTTCTTGGCATTCACATCTGTAATCATGGTAATTAATATATTGCGTTTAAGAATTTTACATTTCTTTTTGGAATTACTTTCGGTTTCTTTTCACTTACCTTTCAGACCAGTGCTTTGTGTCATCGGCTATGAAGCGAACACCGGCAAAAGAACAATTTGCACAGTATTCTTTTACATGAGTCTTACAAGTTTGTTTAGTCATTGTGTATAACTCATTACGTCTTTGTGTCCAACAAACAGTGCATGCATAAACATGGAATAGTTTTTTTTATATAAAAATCGTAATCGTGCAGTTTGAAATTAAAGTGCATAATGAGTCATTCTAATGAATATTAAATGTATAATTCGTTGTTAAATATACAGTTGTGTAATTTCGTGATCATTTACTGTAATGTTGGTTCATATAATGTCTCCGAAGGTCAATAATAATAATGATGGGCATGCGAATGCTTTTGACATGCTATTTGTTCAGCTCTGTCCCACTTATACCTTTCGTTAGTGTTCATGATCGGTATAATTATATCGCAATCAGAAAGTAATTACTATGTGCTTTATGATTTATTATTCAGTATTTTGTATTGCCTTTTTGTATTGTCAACTATGTATGCATGATTAGTGATCCCTTTAATATTACATATTAGGTACTTTGTTACGTATCGATTCTGTTTTTCATTTATGTTTCGCTTTTTATATATCTCATTCAATAAATAAAATGGATAAGGTTTAAAATGGAAAACTCCAAAATATGTAATCCTGACCATATTTATTTACATGTGTGCAACGTGACTATTAGTTAAAAATTAGTCTTTAAAACTATTTTGTTAGCAATCTCTATAATAGTGCATCACTTATATGAATATCGTTTATGTATTAGGAATATACGTCTACACAATTAAAATCTACACATGTTTAATAAATAGTTTTAATTATGAAATTTTACAGACAGAATACACATTTAATTTTAGAGTTACGATTATTTTATATACATTCTTATTGACTCCTCAAGCATTGTATAATATGTACCTATATTGTAACCTAACGCTTTATGTTGAGGCAATTATGTGTTTTGAGTGTTGATTTTCAAAGAAAAACAATTTATGGATACAAAGTTCTTCAGACTACATACTTATTTACAACTCTTGTGACTTTTTTCTTTGTATCATTTAGTATTTATTATAGACAAAAGCATAGGATTCACGTTATAACTCGTATCACATTATTCACACTACGAACAAATTTCGGAAAACGAAACATCACGTAGAACGGCGCTCTACTTTGTTGATAAAATGCCCGCGGATATAAAACAGGCTAAAACAATAATAACATTTAGAATTTTACATCATAAATAAAATATCACAATGATCCCAACATTTCACACTGAATGTCGCATCCAGTAATATAGACTGTGTGCAATCTACGTTGACGGCGATACCACTACGCAATTTTTTTATGTTGCCCATATCTTTTACCAACATTGTAAATCGAACGAAATGCCCATAAATGTATTTATTAATAATTCTCATGTAAATTGTAACATTCTTAATGAGAAAATAAAGATTCTTTTTGGCGTTATATACAAATAAAAGTACATTTAAGTCCTTCGGATTTATCTTCCTAGGACGATGCACGAATTGTAAGTGGCGCGTATTCCTCCTTAACTCAATCTTAATAGGACATTGTTCACACTTAATATTCTCAATTTGGAAAATATCAGCGGGAATTTCGCAACTTTGGAACAGAAATTTACAAGACGTTGGTACTCACCCAACTCGCTCTACCTCTACCGGGGTATTTTGTACTATATTTATAAATATTGCAACAAGTCAGGTCCAGATAGGAAGGGCGAGTCGAAATGTTGTTGATTTTGAATGAAATGCACAGGTGTGTGTTGAGCTTGCGGTTGGTGGTGTGTCGGTGGCAAGTGTTCCGGGTGGCGACGTCCAATAAATCCGGCGTGGGTCAGGATGTTGTATATCTCTCTTCGCGGTACCATATCTGCTTCTCTTTGGTAAACCTGCATCGAACATTAAAAATGTAATATTTTAAAATATCGTATGAAAATGAAAATCATTCCATTGATTAGGTTAAGCATGAAGTACTTATAGGAAGACTATATATCATTAGTACTTTACAGTAGACACGGTAAAGATTTCTAGCCCTTATTAAATGTGTTATAGATAGTAGATAAAGACGCCACAATTATCCTGTATTTAAATTTTTCTATAAAAAGGGATCCAGGTAATACTGATTTTATTGTTGGTTATGCTACCGGGTTTTGCCGATTCAAATGAAACCTAACCAACAGGTCGATGCTCTTTGCTTCTCTACGTTGAAACTGTAGAGACGTGTGATACTTTGATGTTTTCAGCTCCCATTTAGAGTAACGTACCGGTTTCTCTCCTTGATGCAGAACGCTGGTCAGCGTCAAGATCTCCTGCAAGCGAGGGTTACGTAGAGCTGGCTTGCGAAGATGCGTTGGCAAGAGTTCTTCCTCCTGTCGCACTGCCACCACAGCTGGATGCGGTGGAGGGAGACTGAACGCTAAGTTAACGCTCACGGCCAGTAATAATAGAGCCGACTTCATTGTGGTTAAATACTGAAAACGTGACAAGGCGATTTAAAAGCCGTAAGTTGATTAAGT
This sequence comes from Agara epimachia, assembly GCA_018245295.1. NCBI lineage: Eukaryota > Metazoa > Arthropoda > Insecta > Lepidoptera > Hesperiidae > Agara > Agara epimachia. The sequence continues at coordinate 6,492 of DWMP01000088.1, read as the reverse complement.
TAAACTATCTTGTCGATCGGTGGAACAATAAAAAAATGAAAAAACAAATCTTCAAGTGAAATAATTAATTTTATTTTTGTCTTTTTATTTTTTGTCTTATATTCAGTATGTAGGTATTTGCGATATATTTGTATAAAATGTATGCTCCGGTGCCAGGATAGCTGGAAAAAAATTCAGTATAAATAAACAGTTCTATGTATATGAAGTATTTTTTTATAAATTTTGTGACACGCGATTTGTATAAAGAAAATGTTTGATAAATGATAGCAATTACCTACCGTCTCTTATGTCAATAATATAATAAATAAATAAGTCCGACAATAGGTTTTGTCTAAGCTCTACTACTTGCTCAAAGTCGCTGCGGCTACCAACAGGATTTGTTAATAAAAATTGCGTACATAATGCCTTGAGATTTTAATTGTGCGCGTATAAATTTTACGCTGCCTGCTCTACCAAGGTCATGAAATCACTGTTTAAATTATAAAATCAGATAAAAATGCTTTATATCCAGACGATAAAATTTTATACAATACGTGCCTCTTTATAACGATAGTGCTATGTGAACATTGTTAAAAATTGTAAATGAAAATTTAAATCTGTCTTATTAGCGTAGGCCGAACAATGAAAGGTCATGTCCATATTTAATAACAACCTTTTGTTTGTCATTTACGGCATATTTATTTTTGTATCATGTGATCATTTAAGTTTGAAACAATGGTATCATTGCTGAAAGTGACACTTTGATTATCATAAGTTTAAGCATAAAACATTTTGGCTAATTTGACTGAATTAGTTTTGTATAATTTAAAAAAATTAAGTAATGTACTTTTTTATTTGTGTACCATAATATCATGAAGCAGTATTTATATGTACATGCAGATTTAAAATTAAATCTCACAAGAGCTTTTGCTTACTACTACTACGATACGATTTTTGATTTCTTCGTCGTTGTCTCACGTGTTCTACAAACAGTGACGAATCTGACTGACATTTGATAAATTTACAAGGCCAGAGCCATTTCACTCGAAATTACTCAACGAGCGCATGTTAGGTATTTCAAAATACCTACTGCGTAATTTAATAAGAACAATGAAAAGATATTTTTGAAAAGATATTTGAAAAGTTACGCAGTGACTGCAGCGACTATGTCAGGGTTTAAAAAAGGAACGTTACGTCCCTGAATGACATATCACGTAACTATAATAGATATCGATACAACTTTGTGATAATTTATGATATATAATATGTATATGATAAAATATAATCTCCGGTCTATTATAATACATTGGTTTCATGGTCGTCCTACGTAAACAAATTTTACTTTCAAACCGCTTACATTAATTCAATAGATGAGAACCTATCATTATCTCGTTTATTACAACGAAGATGTAATGCTTTGCTTTCGCAATGATTCCATCTGCGTTATGTTGTGAATACAACCTCACAATCCAGGGCGAATGACAAGAACAACATTCTACTACACCGAAGAGTCATCATCGAGACTAATGATTAAAATATCACTGAACAACATCAACGTTGTGTAGAGATATTTTAACATCTCATTATTATATAACGCATGTTATATAAACCTTATAGGCCTTGTATGCAAAATACGGGTAATTTCCTAAATGTAATACACATACATACACATGTGTGTCAAGGTGTGTCGAACAGTGGGATTTGTTTGTAATTTACCGGTTTACTTATATAATAACCTAGGTCGATGACACTTGAAATAATATAGATTTAAACTTCCATTCTACATTTCAAATTGATTTAAGTATTGCTATTGAAGATGAAGTATACATACGAGTCGCATGTTTTGATTAACCTGAACAATATTAATAAAAAAATAGACACGAAGAATGTCTGTACAAGTAAGATATGTCGGAGTAGGTTTTTTTCTTCTAGCCATAAGTAACAAAAAAATGTAATCGACTCATTTTAAATATTTAATTATAGTCTGTTCAACAACTTCAATTAACATTAGCCGGTAGGTATACATGCGTTTTCTCGTATTATTCTGTACATAATAAAATCAATATAATACATTTTTATTAAATGTAGTAGATACCTACTTTTGTTATAGTTCCATCAGATTATTAATCATTTAATTAATTTTGTTACCCGATCATTACTGATATTTTAAATTATTTAACGGAATCGATTTTGAAAAATATTTGCAAGTGCATATTCTGGCGTTAAAAAAGAAGCCTATATATATTTCAGTTATAAATTAAAAATTACATAGTATTAATATTTTACGACTTTTTACAACGGTTAAAAGTTTTACAATTACAAGAAAACCGTAGTGCTAAAATATTTTATATCTTATTTTGTATGAAAAATCGATACAAAATTCACCAGTATTACCTGAAATATTCGAAATCACACACAGCACACGAAAAATCACCAGAGGTACACTTGGCGCAGAAGAATTTAAAATAATTAACGTTAAAAAAATAGCAGGTAGATGAAGAAACCGTTTGACAGGTACGTTCGAGCGTGGAACGTGGATTGTTGCATTCTAAAGATCAGAGCGACCAAAAGAGAGTGGGTTGCCACCACCACGAATCATGCGTTAGAATCTTCCTCTTGTTAGCTTACAATATCAATTAGCGTTTTACAGTGTTGGTTTTATGGGCTTTTAAAAGCGGGAACTCTGTTAATGGGCAGTATTCAATTTCTACGCATCGTATTCTTAACATTTCAACTGAGGCATGTCTCAGATTTGATTGAGCTATTCAATATATTGTATACATGGCTTAAGGAGTTATTTTCTAAATTCTATGTAGATTTGTAATATTGAATGAATATTGTATTACGGTCATGAACAATCATGATCATAAAAGCATGTGACCGGCATATTTATTTCAATGTAATAATGTTAAGTGATATAACAGGTACTATCAGCAAACTTTCCATTAGTGGCTTGACCAGGACGTTAGAACAATCTGCTCTTTGAGAAAGACACAAAATAATTTGCGTTACAGCTGGTAACGTGCTGGCTGCTCCATTGTTATGGAAACTACAAATTAACGGCGACATAGCGTCAGACGGGTTGTCTTCCTATTTGTTAGGATAAATATATACCACGAGTATATAACCATTGTTTAATGATCGAATTCTCCCAGTATCAGCTCAAAATTATATATTATATAGGTCTCGAACAGTTTGTGCAGGATTCGAGAAACAAAACACTATCGCTGATTTAATTTCTACGGCTGTTTCAATAGCATTACAACATGATGCTCGTCGATTAAAATTATCCGGGGTAATAGTGCGTTTGTAATGCGAAATAGAACGACAGTTCCCGTCTCTGTGACGATTATTACAACGTTGTACAGAACATTCCGAAAACAGTCCTGAATGTAATTGTAAAATATCTCTAAATTGCCAAAATCTGTTGAATAAAATATCGCTTTAACAGTATACGTTCTATCAACCGCATTTAATGTAATATACTAGAATATCAGAGAACGTAAAATAATTGTTGTGCCATCGCTATAAACAATGTAAGTGGAGCACTGATATAACTCATATCATATACATTTAGTACTAATAGGAATATTGTCGCAGTTACTGCGTCTGCGATGCAGTCTGCGCTTAGCGCTTGCGTAGCGTGTTTTATGACCTGGGGGCATCGTTCATTACACACTACTTCCTTTCTCCGTCACAAATGCCGATCACGTGCTTTTATGAGCATAACATTCATGACGCAATATAATCTTCATTTACATAGATTAGGCAAATTTTATTTGAAGGTTTCTTAATATTTTATGTAACTTTACTATTAATATTTTCCTGTAACTGTACCTACTAATGTGTTTCTTTATACTTTATATACGGCTATCGAGAAAAGGCCAGGAGGTATACGATCATGCACCTAAAAATAAATATTCGTAATCTCCGTCATCAGCGTATTCTATTAAAGGGGCATAAGACACTACATCAGAGGACAAAACAAGAGTTATCAAAACAAAAACACGACGTATTAGGTATTTTAAATTATGCAATGTTCAATATTGGATCAAGACACACTTTAGGTCGTCGAGCCAACTTAATAATTAAGTATTGTTTAACTTGTAAATGTATTGTAATATATACATAGTATCAAAATATTGTTGAACTAGCATCACGTGTCTTGTATTTATAAGAGAAAGGGGCTAATCGATCACCGCATGATCATATATATTTCTAGTAACGATATTATATAAGGATTGCACATTACACGTAATACACGTATGGGTAGGCTTTCTGGAATGCGGTAAGTCGTTTCTAATACTGTAGGTATTTTAATATAGGGACTAAAATAGGTAAATGAAATGGTGTGATTGTTTTCGACGTCTTAAATGGACGGTACGCGAATGCAGTGTTAATATTATTAATACACAGTTTAGTATAATGATAACCACGTGATTCTTTTAAGATCTGCTTGATTTAGATATTTGTTCTGAGTGAGGCTTGGGTAGATACTTATAGTTTGTCTATGGCATTTAACTGACAGGGAATCTTAATATGGGGGTTAATGATGAAAGGTTATTCAGTTATTTTTAGTATTGTACTAATATTGTTGCGATATAATATAACTTTAACATTACAGCATAGATGTATTTGGAAATGTTGCTCACATATAGGATTGTATCCAATTCATGTAAATAAGGATAATAACCCGTTATACTGTGATCATAAAGGCACGTGATCGGCGTTTGTAGAAACCAAGGAATGACGCAACGCGATGGACGAACCTAGGCCATAATACCGCACGCTGGAGAAGCGCGAAGTGCAGACCGCATCGCACGCGCGGTCATTACGACAGCACTAGTACTACGAGGTGTCTGTGACACGTTATGTCATTGCTCTAATTGAGTTATATAAAGAAACTGGTCGTCTGAACTGTAGAACGCTTAGCTGTAAAGCTCCAATTCTTATACATTCGTCGTACGTTGCGGTCGATCAGAAGCGGCTGACACTAGCGATGCGGTTGACATTGAACATCCCCCTGTATAATTTCATTATAACTAATGTAATAACAATAGGATGAATAATAAAACTAAGCGATAATGAAATTAGGCTACAAGTATTCTGAATTATACACTTTTTCATATGTAATTTACAACATAACGCGTATGTTACATAGGTTTAGTTGGGCTCCTGGTACGTATAGTTAATTGGCATTGGCAAGTCCTCTGTTGTTGCACATGTCCATAAGCGACGGTGACCACTTACCATCAGGTGGCCCGTTCGCCTGTTTGCGAGGTTAATTAAATAAAAAAAGTATTTCAAAAATATGACTGTACGTTCGTTAAGCTGAAAATATACCTACATGTTATATTTTGCAGATTGGTTCGGTCATCGATATTTTACGATTATAGATGTAAATTGTACTGCTTCGAAGTTATAAACATAAATGTGGGAGGTTTCTAAGATGGTCAACGGTTGACCAACAAATCGCGCAATCCGTTTTGTTGTGGGTACGCGGCGCCATCGTGCGATCCACGCGACGATTTCATTGATGCACGGCATTTACGAATGTTGTGAAACAACATTTACGTAGTACCTACCTTAATCTTAGAAGTAATTTTATAGCTGCAATACGTATGTGTGCATGTATCGTGTCAATATGCATGTATCGCTAAGGTGATTTATATTCCCGTATTGACAATGAAAATGAACTTAATTTCTAAATCAATAACGAACCGATCAATCGTAGCTGTTAACCTGACATAAATGGTTGATGCTATCGCAGTAATAGAATATTTAACAAGTGCTGTTTCAATATCGACTTTAAAAACAAAGCTGGATTTAAAGTGAATTCGTATCACTCACGCTTCAGTCTATTAACAGTTGACTTCTTTTCATATATAGAAAAACGAGGTCGGTACAATGGATTCCAGCTTACATCATTCGCCGTATGTGTTAGCATACCGAAGACGGATGCAAAAGAAGGTTGTAAAACCTACAAAAATTGAGACACTGAAACAAAGTGTAAAGACCGTTAGCAAAGAGTATTGTGCGGAGTCTTCAATTTGTGGACTTAAACACCTTGTTGATGATAATACTTCTTGCATTGAACGGTACGTGCTTCTTGTTATGTGAAAGTATTTTCAAGATTGCTTGTTTGTTAACTTGTTCGGTTGATTGTGACTTACTATGATCTTGTTATTACGAGTATTACAGGTTTCGGGGAGGCTTACTATTACGTCACGTTAATTACTTACGTTATGTCATTAAATATTCTTACGACTTCGAATATTGAAATTACAACATTACCTACACTTTAGCGTCTAAAAGTTAAACGAAATTCGTGTACGTAGACCAAAAAAGCTACAATTGTGTGGGGCACGTTTATTAATTAAAAGTAAGATTGAGGAGTTTAAAAGGATGACAAGAAATGTAAATAAAATTGTTATTATTCAACTTAAATATTCAATATTTTAACCAGAAATACAGGTATTTGTAAACGTTTATACCATATTTGGAATCATTTTT
>DWMP01000087.1:0-12225 GCA_018245295.1 Agara epimachia | reverse complement strand
GAGAATTGAGCACAAAGCCATTCCGAAAATCGTTAACTCCTTGAAAGAACGAGCGTGCGAAGCCAATCGTTAAAGACTGCCAATTCAGACAAAACTGGATAATTATCAAAGAATAGCCACAGGTGCGTTTCCACCGCCGAGCTACGGTTCAAAGTTTTGTTCGTTTCACAATACGACCTCGTACGAACTGAGCAGCCTCATGAGCCCGCTGTAGACCCCCACGCGGCCGCCGCGCGACACCGCCGCGTAGCAGAACGAGTCCTCGCGGTCGATGCACACCAACTTTACTATCGTTTCTCTCTGAAATGTCAATCATTACCCGGATTTCACTGGCAATTGGTCTACTGGTTAACGAGCCTGATAACCGAGGCTATGGATTCCATTTCATATGTGTCATGAGCATAAATGTTTGATTTGGTGTAAAATATTATAATTTGCCTATACATTTAGACATTTATGTATATCAGCTGTCTGGTTAACAAGGCACAAAAAAGGCTGTATTTTAAAGCCCTCCATTGCGACTTTTGTATGAAGTGTCAAAATTAATGTAAAGCAGTGCCAATAATTTACAGTTTGATCGAGAGCTCAAATTAAATGTACCTATGTTTGAGTCAGAACGTTGCCTAAACTTGCCTTACAATGATGCAGTCTCATAATCCCTCCTTCCTTCACAGGCGTCCACCGTTCCTCCCTGGAGCTAGTCTTCCGCGCTCCGGCGGCCACCAGGCGGGTCACCAGTTGCCTCCACCACACCACCCCGCTGGAGAACGTGTCCAGGCTTTGGAACAGCCTATGGGCGTGAGGAGTGTATTTGTGGCTGCCTGTACATTTACATAACATGTACAAAAGAAATGAAAAATACATACACTTCCTAATAAAATCTAACAATTAAGACTGGCATGTACGGTTTCAATAAAAAACAGTATACAAGATTAAAAAGCGAGAAAAACTATGAAAAAGCTAACAAAATATTTGTAAGCGACTTATCTTCAACTGAGTACAATTTGTGAAATAATAAAAATTGACATACACTGGTCAATAAGTGTTATGCAATTGCTCAAGGGATGACGTTACATGTATCATATTTACAAATAGTTCAATGATTTCTTGAAACTTAAAGCTAATAACAGGTAGGTACATATAATAAACTTTATAAATATCGTGTTCCTTACACCCATAGTGTTGTGCTACCAACTGTTATTAAACGCTACTACGTTGTGTTGCTTTGATTCCTTTATATTTTAATTCAACATTATGCAGGTTTTCCTATTTTAAATTGTTGTTTCATTTTATTATATTTCTATTTTTATTGTCAGTAATCTCTATAAATAAATAGACGATTTTCTTACCAAAGATATTGTGCACGGCAGTCACGAAAGCAGATTCGTCGAGACACAGCGCGCGAGCCTGCGGCGGAGGTTGCGCGGCTGCGAACTCGACGCCCTCCGCCGCCGCCGCCGCGCGCATTACTTCTTCCACTCGCCTAGGGATCAGATCGCGAAATAATAACATCGTTCCTGGAGCCTGGACACCTGCTACCGACCTTGAACACGACTGTACGAGTACAGTTGTTAATGAAAATGAGTTTAAAGTGTTAATTGAATAAGACGCCGTTACTATAATATTGTAATATCTACATATCTTTCTTTTCCAAAATGACGTAATGCATAGCACACGAGCGTAAGTACAGCTGCTGTAATAAAAATGATTAGCAATTGATCTTACGAGAGAGGGGCCCTTCATGGTAACTTTATGGTATTCATGAAAACTACCTGTCAATGTCCCGCATATTATTGAGCCCTTTGGGCTTCTTGAAGCATCTCCTGAGCTTGCTCACCACGGCCGGAGTCAACTTGTTGATCAGCTCGCGCGCCAGACAGTCCTCGTCATCAGAACTGAATTGGGACCGAGATTAATTTTATACTTACCTATACATTAATAATATTTCTTAGGACGGTGATTGAAAACTTACACGCCAAACATGAAGTTATTTCTGAAAACCTATTTTTTTCTACAATTGGAAATATTACAAAACTTGAATGTCAAAATTTTATAAAAACAACATTCATGTTCTTAACATAACATACCATGATAAGCTCTCTTCCGAAGCACTTCTTACTGAATAACTTTTTTCAAAAATTTCCGAACATTCGTCATTTAATGATTTTTGAGATTTTATAGACATTTTTATAGGAAACCGTACAGCAATTATATTCTCGTAGTGTTGTTAAGAGATTTGTTGTAAACTGTTAAATCAATAACAATATGCAATATATCGGCATTTGCGCCATCTATAGTCTAATAGCCGAAATGTGTTTAGTTTTACAGTGCTCGTTGGAACGAGTTTTTCAGATCGTCCAAAAGAGGGCAGTAGGTGTCTCGGCACTACAAATTCTCAGGAAACATTACTTATGCCGTTATGACTGATCCCTAAGGGATACAGACAAAGGATTTCCAACGGCTGCTTCTCTGGAACATAATAATATGATATAAACGAATATAACTTTTACATCATTCCATGTTAAATAAATTTAAGATTTCTTTTTGTGTTTTTTTGCCTAAAAAACTTTTAATAAGGTACAAAATATAACCTACAAGCTTAAGTTTTATTCATGGAAAAATCGTAATATTCTTTTATATACACATAATATCTAATAATGATAAGGAAAGAAAATAATACTGAAAACTTCGTATAAGTTTAATCATAACGTAGGAGAACTAGAAAAATGATTAGGTATCTCTGTAATATGATCCTTGTCTTAAAAAGCTCTGAACGTTAAAACTATACAATACCACTGCTTAGACGTTTTTAGACGTCTGTGAGCGAAGTTGCTGTACTTTTCTGATTCCATGCTGCAAATTGACTTGTATGTCCACGTGGTGGCTGACTGCTGCCGCCGACCAACGAGGCCTCGTTAAATTCCAACGGTGCCGCTCACGTTCGCCACATGCGACAATGTCGGCTTGTCTCGTGTAACTCCCCGCTTCCTACATAGAGGACAAGTTTACATAAAGTAGGAGGCTATACATGTACAACCTGAGGTAGGCGTACATCACTTTGTTCTGAACGGATACCTTAACAGTATTGTATTGATTGAAAAATTTTACTTCAATAGCAATATTCTTTGAAAGTAGGCAACAAAGCCAATATTTTGAAAATGCATTTGATAAATATATCATTAATGATTATCGACTCCACAGGTACGATCCGTTTTAGGGGAATATAAAACATTGAGATTGTATATATCATTGAATTTCTATCTAATATTCAAGTGGAAATCATTGTAGATTTCTTTTTATAACATAGAACTGTTATTCGTGGCAAGTTAAAAGCAAACAGAGCCAAGCGCTGGCTCCAGGCGCCCGCACCGCCTACCTACCCGCGCTCCACAGCGCACCGAACTCTCTCTAATCTCTGGAGACGCAGCTTTTCATTTGTCTCCGTCGCGCCGCCGACACGGAATATTCATTAGCGAACACATCTCAGCGTGACGGGTACATTATTTTGACAAAAGTATTGGAATTGTGTCAAGTACGCGCATACATATATACAGAATGTTTTTTGATATCTTTCGCTAAGGAGTTAAGGGAGGCTTCGCTTGCGGTATCGAGGCGCCCGTGCGGTCTCTGTGAAAAGTCGGTAACCGCCCGTTATAAAAAATTAGTATTCGTTTTCAGTTAACTTTTATTGAATCTTCTACTTTTATTAAATTTTTTTAATTTAAGGTACTAGCTTTATAGTTTAATACGTACCTACGTAATAGATGTTAAATATGAAATTGTGAGTAACATTGAATAAAGTAATGCTTATTTATTGTTTAATTCTAAGCAAATCCACCATTGCTGAAACAAATGAGTGTTTATTGAGAAGACAGCCATCGTCGCGGGTCCCGGGAGGCGGCTCCTCATTTGTCGCCTCGTCAGCGACCGAACACGGAAAATTCATTAGTTGACAGCGCGCCCGCATGTCGCCACACGCAGGGAGCCCATCGCGCGCCGGGACGTTTGATATGTGCTAGTGAACACTGGTATAGATGAGATTGGCTGCAGCCACTCTCTAGGCGGTGTGCTGTATTGCACGCTGCGCTTCTGGTACCTTCATCGGATGCAAGAAAATAGATTAGTAACTAAGAATAACTCAAATTACGTAGGTTAATACGCAACCTCTTGGCGTTCGTTTCCATTCGAGCACTACAATATATCAGCCGAACTATCTAACCTAAAGCTACCTTTTTTCAATCATTATTCTGTTCGACACAAGTTTTTTAAAGAAGACGATTAAGGCTATAATTGTCATGCCAGTGCAGTGCGGGCATAGGTACTTCACTCGACTCGAGAACAACATGGAGGTTTCTGCGGTTTAGAGGTTTCATTACGACGTTTTGCGTCACCGTTGCAGATAATGATATGTAATTTTTAATTAAATATTAACGGAAGCTGGTTCGTTAATATGTATTTTATATAAACAGGACTCAATAATCGTTAGCAACTATTTAACTGTAATACATTAAACTGTAAAACATTAACCCCAGCGGATCACGTAAAGTTCATTGCTTTTTAATATTATAACATTTTCAATTGGCGCGCGTCAAGTTCTAAGAAGTAATCTCCACCTCGCTCCCCGGTCGCTACAAAGTGCTCCACTACTCCCCCCCTCCGCGAGTGTACCGGCATGCATACCGTAGAACAATGTCACGACACGATGATAACACCAAATAGGCGAAGTGTACAATTATCGCGTGCGTGTCGCGTCCCGGCCGTTTTAACACCTCGCCACTGTTTGTTCAGTAACAGCCGTCGTCGCCTCTGGAGATGTCACCGAGTGATGGCCGAGGTTTGGTCACGTTAAAGCGTTTTGTACAAATTTAATGAGTATTCGATTTTAGCATCAAACTCCATGACGTCCGTCGGTCATCAGGCACGTAGCCGCTGCAGCCCGGTTGCGCCAGTCGTATTTCTCGTGCTTTTCTTGTTTATTTATCCACTCGTGTTGTACAAGATATTAAACTTAAAATCAGTCCCATTGAACTTTACTAACGGTTCGTTGACACAGTACAAGTATTGTAATAGCAACCTTAACAAAATAACACCTGAAATTTTTCGGAGTAAATTGATCAAATTCTAACCTCTCCATGGATTGTTAATATACGAATATTACTACGTTTTTTTAAACTTCAATGGCCACTGTCCTGCCTATTTCAATGGAGACTCATAAGCCCAAGTATTGCTATTTAGCAGCAAAAATAGCAGCAATGTCGAATCTAAGCCAAACTTCGGACAATTCCAATACTGTTGCGTTTATTAGTAATTTATTGTATCATTCCTCTCTGTCTGAGCCGCCTTTATCTATTGATGTCCCATTTATAAAGAAATTAAATGAAATGAAATACGCTTGTATTGTACAGTTCTAAAAGATACCATTGTTTCATCAAAACTACAGCCGAATTGAAATTGCGAACTCGACTGAAAATAACACATAATAAAGTTGAGGGATTTTTTTTAACTTTCATATTATGCTCTCTTTTATGAAATAATCGTTTGTATTACGAGAGGAAACCGCGTCTAGACGTGGAACAATAAAACGCTTAACAAATCATTTCGCACAACATTTTAAATTAAAATGCAATAGACACCTACATTTACATAAAAACTAGTTCAACGATAGTTAATATACTTGCACGTGCCGTGAAACGTTGGCCGCTACCCGGTCGTGTCGCAACAGTATTTAGACAAAATATTCCACACAATTCGAGCAGTGCATTGCTTTTAGCGCTCGCAAGTGAGAAGTGGGCGGCAAATAAAAAGCTGTTTGTTCTACGAACCGGAGCAGGCCGCCTTCCTCGTGGGCCGGTGCGTGCCTCCATTTAGGTACTGCATTCTCAATGTGATTCTGATTTTGATTTCACCGGATGGAATATGACTTACCTACTACTTACTAGCCTCTGGCTTTAACGTTTAGTTTCCCATATAGTATGTATATTGTATACACCTGTGTATGTTTATCAGCTGCCCAGTTACTATAATACGGACATTTCATTGTTTAATTTGGTATCAGATAGCCGTGTGCGGAATTGTCCCAATTTTATTATCATTAGGTTCAACGGTTAGGTCCCTCTTACTACTAAGCCGAGGGTCGTGAGATCGATCTCCGGCCAGGATAAATACATAATTGCGCCATGACAGGAATAATCGTTTTATAAGTAGAATATTAATTTGTATAAGTACCTATCCATAGCGGCTGAATGTGCACGCTATTTAGGTTAAAATAAAAATAAACTTATAGATCACACTTGCATGTAGTTTATTTCACACATAACACTCAACAATAACAAATAACACGTGATGTGATTAGATACATAAAACCGTTTCCTATTAAAAAAATCTCAACAAATCAAAGGCGCATAACCGCGGATGACAATTTAAAAAGGCCCGATGATGTCGCGTGGCGGGGAGCGGCGGCGGGGTGCGGGGGACCGCCGGCCGCGGTGTAGCGCGCGGCTTACGGAGCCTTATTAGCAATAAACAAAACTGGGGCCGCGCCACCTCGGCCGCTGCACGCTCGCGGCACGAGCGGGCGCGGGGACACTGCGACGACCCGAGATCGGCGCTACTCTGACACCGATCAACGACACCTAGTGTTCAATCCCTCTTAATTGATTGTAGTCTCGCACAGTTAGCGCGAAAGATGTAAATGTATTAAGTATTAGAGGGCAAGGTAGTCGTGTACGCATGTTATACTCTCAATTCATTTTTTTTTAATAGTTGGCATACGTGGATGTTGACTAACACTGTAACTTTATGTATTGAAATCTCCAGAACTCGCTAACTAATCTCACCAACAGGAAAATCAGACTGCAATGAGTCAAATCGCTCCAACTAAGTCCTAAGATGTAGATCTCAGTTATTACTAAAAATAAGTAGCATTCCATCAGAACCCAACAGAGGCAAGGATATCGACCTTTTCAGGTGGCGGAGTCTATTTCACACGAGCCGGATGAAACCTGGTTAAATTCAGTACATACATCAGTTATAATGAATTGCAATGCTAATATCTGTGTTTCTCCGCCCGTTCTTATTACTTACACTAGCCGACATAAATCACTAAGGTTAAAACATCATTAATATTAAATCACGGCAGCTGATTTATAAGGCGGGGGCGATACCCTCCCTCGCTGGCGATATGACTTTTAGCTTTGCGGCTCGACGCGGGAGAAGATAGTTCTGCTTTCGATGCCGTTAGAAGGAAATATCTGTGCTCATACTATTGTTGCAATGTAAAGAAACAAGACGGAACCTCTTTATTTGCTAACTTGTGCACGTGCCATTTTTCAATTCATAACATAAAAGATCGAGATCAAGAAAAGATATAGAATAAAAATAATAATCGAGATTGCACACGACCGGTGCTGCAGAATTGGAATAGGAAATGTGGCAAAGGGCGCCGCCCTGATGAGACATTAAACTGTTATGAGTGTGACCGTTACAAGCGTTCAGAGGCAAAAATTGTATTAATACCGAACGCTCGACTTCCAGTTATATAAGTACTATACCGAGAGGTCAGTTGAATCAAAAATTGTAAAAACTGACAATTTGAAATTAATGAGAATTAGTTAATGAGAATTTCAAAAAAATTGTAATCAAGATAGTACACGTAGAGTGTATGTAGGGTGGTAGTCGGAAAGTCCCCGCTGCGCCGGCGCAAGACGGACGTGTGAAAACACAGCGGCGTGCGCGACTCATTTGCGGCTACACAAGGTGATGTGCGGCTGTAGACACTTTTGTGGTACGCTCTCGTATTCTTCCGACGATAGAGCTGGAGTTCCTCCATCCGATCCGTTTAAATAAGGGGGCGCGAGGCCAGTGCGCTAAACTATCATACATACATACAACCGTACATAAGGATACATAAATCTTGATATTTTGTATAATTATGCATTGTCTCCGCTCAGATATTAATTGTATTTGTGTGGTGTCGTTTATGTTACACTAGGTCGTCGGCAGGAGCTTGCCGCGTCCATGCAGTTAACAAGTCTCGTTCGGTTCTGTCGTATTTTATTAAAAACAATGTGCTAAGGGATGATATGTATAGATTTGATCGTACCTTTTTTGTCAGCTTTTTTCTTCCGGCCCAGTACAGCCTGAGAAACGTCAGTTATTGAGGATCTCCGTAATGAATGAACTATTAGAAATTTGAATTTGAATCAGAAGACAAATTTATTTCTTCACGGTGCTTGTAACATGAATTCAACGAAAATATCTATGACAATAGTTGAATGGTTTTAAGATTCCTAAACAGCCCCCTGTATACGATGGTGTAGTTCACATGGCATTCTCGCGTTTGTCCGCTAATTGAGGTATCAGCTCCCGGCTACCGCGCACCGCCGCTTCCGGTCGCCATTACAGTTCCACGTTTTTTAAACTTCGAACCGAACGACCATCGCGTGTGGGAGGTCGATCTTTTTGCTTTTGAGATATCTGTCTTTTTTCTTTTTAATTCACTTTTATTTGGGCACGGATGAGGTCCATTCGAAATGTTTTTCAAGTTTTTGTTCGGTATTTTAGCCATTGTTCGTCAAGGATGCAGACTTGAAATGCTACAGTCTATACATCAAATACATTATTTAAGTACTGTTAATATAATACCATCGCGCCTGGTAGTCACCGCGATAGGCAGTTAACACCGAGATGACCTAATTACACACATATCTCTGGCATGTTCTGGTGTGCAATATATTGCATTCTGCTGCTATATTGCAGACTAGCTCTGCCCCCGACTACATCCGAGTTTGAATTTAAATTTAAATAAAAGTAGCCTAAGTTAGTCCTTATGAAATCAGCTATCTGCCAATGAAAGTTCCGTCAATATCGGTCACGCCGTTCCAGAGGTTAGCCGGAACAAACAGACAAAAATTGCAAAAAATGTTATTGTGATATGTGTACCGTTTATACATACACATGCGTTTATTAAAAAGCTGTTATTTTAATATTACAAACTGACACTCCAATTTTATTTATTTGTATATACCATTTTGGGGGCTAATGTAGCCAGGACCGTGTTAGATTATCTTAGTTTTAAAAAGGTATCTACAAAAGTCGATGATCCCTACATTTGAAACTGTCATAAACCGGTTTGCCCCGTCATCGGGGAATCTCTTCATACGAGAGGGTTCATACTATATTACGTATATTTCCTCTCAGTCATAGTGTTGGCAAACATTAGAACAAATATATTCCTTTAAATAACTCGGTCTCAGCGACGTGAACGGCCGCCCGCCCACGTGGACCCTCTATTAACAAAATACGATAAGGTTCAATAACAACTTTTAATGTAGATACTGAGACAGCGGCGTGTACAGAGCTATAAAAAGCGAATTGTACTTACATTGTTTACTTATGATGAAACAAAAAGTTCACTAAATAAATGACACTTTAGTTTATAAAACCCGTTACAGTTGCCAGAATAGTTATAGACCGAAGTAATCATGAGAAATGACGATTGGTTTTCTTATTGCTGCTATTATTACGTAATTTTAACTATCATCGTTATATTTCAAACCTATTTCAATCTGCGTATTATTTTCGACCCTCTCGTTGCTCTAAGACACCACGCTGGCCAAGTGCGAATTGGCAGATTTTGCACACCTCGGAAACATGACACATTTATACAACATTTCTTAGATGTGCCGGTTTCCTCGCGATGGTGTCCATCGCCGGTAAAACGAGTGATAATCAAATTTTAGGTTACAAAACGCACGTAACAAGTCAAACGTAACGAGCCAGGATTTGAACCCGGAGCCTCGGAGTGGGAGACTGAATTTCCAACCGGCGATCTATATCCGCCATGTCTGTCTCCGGATATATGTTTATCTATTCCCACAGCAGAACGGCGCCTCCTCTCGCAACAACGTACAGGCAAGTAGCTAGCGGGCGCGAGCGGGCGGTCCACAAATCAATACGTCTTCTGTCTGCGCTGTCGTGCCGCGAACGTTTCATTAGCGTCCATCAATAAGCGCCCTATTCTCTACATCTCGGAGCGACCGATTTTATCACTGTTTCGTATATGTTTGGTTGAAATCATCAAGTAGCACGAAGTCTTTAAAAAAAAAGAACGACGTTCACGCCCACATGGTACAATGCGCCAATTGACATTTGCATGTAACACTCCTACGGTACTACAGTACTATGTAACACGGCTACAGTTACAACAGAAGGCCTCGATGCTACTTTACCGAAAGTTACCTTAATATTCTGACTATAGTTAGTCACGCTTTTTAGAAAGCAATTCTAGTCACACTTATAACTGCGGCGAGCCTGAAACGTACGCCACCGCGCTGCTCTATTGTGTGCTGTTGGGGCTTTTCGACCGTTTTATCGTTCCAAGGCGGAAAACGGGTCTCCTTTCTATGAAAGGATTTTCTCATTATGATGAGAAAGGTTATTTAGGCCTAAGTCTACCGCGCTGGCCAAGTGCGGATTGGCACATTTCACACACCTCAGAAAACATTAAATGGGTACCTACTTTCTAATGTACTGTAAACGTACCAACTTTGTAACGAGTGTGAGATACTCGTGTTGGTGATATACTAAAACAAGTGGTCCGGAATAAGACCGTTTCTGTTTCAGCGGTGAAAGCCTGTTGCCACGGCGACCGAGAAATTTGCTCTACATAGAGATATAGAGATATAGCGTTCAATTGATTTTCTCCTTGTGTTGTTATAGTTTTGTAGCATTTAATAAGCATCGAAGTGTGTAAATAGGACAAGTGGACCGAATACAGAAGTCATAGAAATAAATGTGTTTTATTCCTATCTATAGTATTATTCATTATGTACTATCAATGAAAATATCTGATAAATTATTGCAAAATATTTTAAAATGCGATCGTATGAACAGAAAATATGATAATACATTCATAACGCAAAAAATCGTCGTTGTCTTTAGTAGTTGATAGTAGGGATTCATGGATCTTCTGACTAGATTTATTCTTAGACGCAAATAATATACATGAGCATATATTACATCCGTTTCTCCCAACAAAGACTGCGACAGTAAATATTCGTAACGCATTTCCGCCACATCGTTGCAGGTATCTTCATTATAATTAATGTTTCACAAGACAATTCCGTAAACACGGACAAAACGTGTGAAATCGTTAGTAAAATAAACATTGACGTAACTGCAGCAGACGATGCCCTATAATAATAAAATTAACTTATTAATAACATATTTTACACGTCACTAAATCCATTAACTCGTTTACTGAGCCGGCGCTGGCGCGGCGCCACGTGGCGGCGTGTGCTAATCGCCTAATACTCATTTATTGTTCCTGTTTGCAAGGTCATTAACGCCGCGGGACGTGAGGACGCGCCCTTATTTGCACTTCGTACGAGTCATATAGGTGCCAGAGTTTGGTGTTGAGAAAGGAAAGTTTTAAATAAATGGATTGTCATTTCATTTACACATTTTTTCCTGTACTATATTGTACTATTAACAGAAATAAACAGCAAAGTAAACATTTGATGATATCTAGTGTAATTTAATGTTAATGGCATGGTACATGTATAAAGGGTATTAAAACATGTTTATAGATTTAAAATGTTACTTTACTTCAGAAGCAAAAACACTCAATAAAAGGGTATTTCCATAAGTCTGTTCCTGTAATATTACTAATCAATCTAGTGGATACGGATCGTGCCAAAGTGATGCTTTTGAATACATCGCTGCTGTCCTATAAGAATATAACATGAATTAACTTTTAGAAGAAGTACGAGTATCTCAGCGAGATAAATTTATAAAATCTAAGCATAGCTCCAAATATTTGATACAAATGAGTTATTGCAAATTCCTAAAATAAAGCTAATTCCACATAAAGTAGCGCACGAGTGTCTGTCACACACAACCGAGTTCAATATTAGTATGTGATACCGCCTAAGGCCGCTCGCGGTGGGGTGCAGCATTATAGAATTAACAATGTCAGCTGCTTGTTTCCTGTATTGTTTAATTAGACATTGTACAGAAACATCGTGCTGCAGCTTGTAATTTCGCAGACATAACATTTACTTTAGAATAAATACATATGTGTGATGTTATTCGACTGAGAATTAAAGTAAAAGATATAGCTCAAAGAGATTAAGCGTTCTCGACACACCATGTATAAAAAGTCATATGCGTTACTTTTGATAAATAGAATGAGGTGTATCAATATTGTTTCCATATGATACAAAA
>DWMP01000086.1:0-12236 GCA_018245295.1 Agara epimachia | reverse complement strand
GAGTTCAGAGAGCAATTATGGACAAAGAGCGCGCATTCACTACAATTGTTCCTGCTTCAATATAAATCAAATGTTTGTTGCTATTTTTAACCGACTTCAACCGACTTCAAAAAAAGGAGTTTTTTTTTTAAAGTTAGTTACCTCATGACTCTGGACTGCGTGGGCCAATTTCAATTTTTTTTTAAATGTAAATTTCTATTTGTAACTTCCTTAAAGGTCAATATTTTGTAAGTTTTTTAATTTGTACAATGTTTTTAAAATATACCACCATTGAGTTCACAAATTTTTGGAGCTTGGGATGTGTGGTACTATACGAGTATATTGTATCAATTAAATTACAAGTCATTTACGATCTATTTGTTAAATGACAAAGTGGTATATTTTTAAGTATAGTCGCGAGTTTCAGTCTCAATTATGTGTTCTAGTTTGAGTGGTTATACCCAATGTGTGTGTCTTCAATGTACACAAGGCACGATTTTCTAACGTGAGCATTAAAAACACAAATTTGTTTGCTATATGGACCAGCACGAGCTGAACTTAATGCAATTAGTACTGTGTGTGTGTGTGTGTACATTTTTAATGCAATGTATCAGAGCGCTGTCGCCGGCACAAACTGTTCAATCGATATCAGTAATTAGCGGTGTGTTCCACGTCAGTTTGATATTATTACTGCGATTGCTGTTGCATATTGATACTGACAAATTTATTCGCGAGCTTTACACTATCGGGCTGACCCAAAATATGCGATATAATTCTATACTCATAAATAAAATTGAAGTGCTTTTCTGTGATTTTGAAGTTACAGCTTTTTGTTACGTTAATGTACCTACTTTCAAAGTTATATCAGAATTCGGTTTTTTTACAATATCATAAACAGTTTTATTAGTTTAGACTATAATCAACTTTGCCCAAATCAACTTTATATTACGTTATGTTAACTTTATATTTATGTTCTCGAAGCCTCAATGTTTTACATATGTAATACTACAGTATTATAAAAACATTATCTGACGCCTACTGCTGCCTATGAGCGGGGTGAAAATACGAGGTGGTAAAAGAGTAATAAAAACCGAAAAGTAAATAAAGTCTATTCAAGCTTTTGATGATTTAAAATTTGACTTTTAATAAAACAGTTGAAAATGGCTGTCAACTAAATGGTTTATTTTTAGGTTTATCGAAACGCGTTTTCCATTTTAGAATATTTCGTGCAAGAATGTCTCTTTTACTCTACAACATTAAACAAATGTATAGACTTCTAATGCTTTTAACTGGGGTTTTACTACTAAAATATTATAAGACGTTTACAATAATCTTCTTTGCTCGTCCCTGCGGAATTCAGACTTTCTCTTAATGAGTTTAACCTAAATACCTCCTACTTAAATTACTAATAGTATTAATTGCTTGAAATAGGTATTTGAACTGTACTAAAGATGTTTTGAGTCCTATTTAAGACACTGAGATAGTATAGAAGGTATTTTAAAGAGTTCTTCACGCGCGACTTGAGGGTTAGTCATATCTTTCACGGACGCTGGTTATGTTCAGTACAATCTACAGCATCGTCATGAAACTTCCGCATTTTTACACTGATGTAAATGTATGTAGCTATAGTATAGATAAACATAGGATGTATAGATATACCTACATTAATGTATATATGACTCATGGTCTTTTGCTTTTTGTATCTACCGGTTCCTCATCATCTAGTGCATGTATGGTAAAGTTTGAGAGAATCCTATATGAAGTAATATACTTCCGAAGGCTAAAATCGTGATAAATATGAGCATATAAAGTTTCTTTAATTTCCCAAAAGAAATTCTCAATTATATTTTTAAGGAAATTACTAATTTCAAATATGTCTGTTTTGTAGAGTTCTGAAAACGCCAGCAGCCATTTTGCGATTTCTCAGAATAGTTGGAAAACGGAAAAGATGAAATGTCAACTTTTGAAGTGTTATTAAATATAAGCTTTTGAAATGGTGAGCTGATATAAGCTAACATTAAAAGCTGTACGTAAAATGTGAAGTATAGACTGACTATACGATTGTAATTCACATTCACAATAAATAGTTTTCTTCGCTGTATACAACACCTACTGGCAGAATAAATACTCGTTAGCCTCACCGATGGCATAAAATAAATCGAACCTAACAAAATCAAAAAATAACGCTTACTACGGGCCGTCTCAATTTAAAATAAATAAATTGTAATATCTGTAAAAACCGTCGGACGATTTTAATAATATCAATCATGTGCAAGGTGTTTTTTGTTTACAATTGTAATTAATTTCGTTAAAGCGTACATTCAATCGCAGTATTAATTGTGGGTTGACTTGTTCATGTTTAAACAAATGTAAACATATTATAGGTTTAAATATTACAGAGTTGTGTTTTACGTAAAATACGATTGCTAATGACAGGTTTTAATGTTAATGCTTTGTTATCTGTGGGAGTTTACCATAATTTATTATTATGTATATTAAACCATTAAAATAATTTATGTAGTTTAGCAGCTATTAAAACTTGAACAATGAATTTATTTACTAAGTTAATGCTTTTAAAAGAAAATACATGCAGCGCTGTTTCGCTTAGCGTTATTATGGAACAAAGCAATTTTAATTTGTGTCATTATGTCACTGGAGCTTTCATTGTTTCTGCACAACTTTTATTTTTACGTTTAAGAAAAAATTATAAGACCGTTAAACTTTTTTAATAATTTCTAATTTACTGACTCAAGTTCTATTAATGAGACTGGTGTTCAGTTCATGCGATGTCAACTGATTTATCAGTGTTTTGCTTTTGTTTTGAATATCACGTGTTGATTGATTTTTGTTTACGATTTTGAAACGAGGCTTTTAGAAGTCTCCATGTCGTGAGGCCGTGGACAATGGACATACAGGAACACGGGTATATAAATACCAGTAGTTCGTCGTTCACCCGTCATGAATCCGGCTTCCTTTGTACAGCAGACCGGCGTGCTGACCAATGGATCGTCAAACGTACGAATATCAATAGACTATTGAGGAATCCGATACAAATTCTCTCGGATTTCAAATCAATACTCAAAAAAGAAATATTACAGTTTCATTATTTTTTAGAAATCAATGCATTCATGAACGTTGTATATGTTTCAAGTAGTTGTAACGGAATTTTACATTTATTCAAAGCGTTTCGAAAGTTCTCCGTTTCTTCATATGGCAATATTTTTTTATGTATTAAAAAAATATATTTATTCGATTTTTCTGCAAGGAAAGTCTACATGTTATCTGCTCTTTGTATAACCGTTTATAAGTACCGTGTAGTGTGTTTACCAAGTGGGGCTTTTACCCTGAGTGCTGTCGGCTGATGTTGCAACTACTGAGCGCTCTTATTGTTTAACAAACACATTAAACTTGTAAAAGAAAATCAGATTACATAGCGCAGCTACTTGGGTTATTGTGCAAAAGTTGTAAGTTTTCCTATTGGATTTATTTTGCTACTGACCAATACTTCGATGTCTGCCACTTGTAAGTCAATGTAGAATTCGATTTCTCTAGAGCCAGTCGTGTAGGCTAATATTTGTTCTAAACATTTTTTATGCTAAAATGTTTTTTGAAATATAATCTATACTAGACCTCTTTATAAGCAACGTTTATAATTAATGGCAACAATCGTTCTAGTGGAAAGATAAAAGACAAATAAATATACATATTCATGTCATCCATCGTGTATTTCGGAGAACGGTTATGTCGCTAGTGAATTTCATACAAAATGTGCAATGTCTGGAGATTCAATAAAATGTCGCTGTGTGCTGCATAATTTATTAAACATTCCTTATTACGTTGTTAATTATTCGCTTAAATTATTTTACTCAGTTGAATTTTATTAAACGGTGAACAATATAAGGATTTTATTACATTATACAGTCTTTGAAGTTACACTGTTAAGCGAATCTCATAATTTGATCAGGGGGCACCTTTGTCGGTGATATATTTATTTAATAAGTTTTTTATACTGTAATGATCGCCTACGGTATTTACTTGTGTAGATAAACAGGAATGCAATATATAAATTGATCTTGGAAATTAATATTGATTGCGCTATTAAAAAAAATGATAAAATACGTCAATTCGCGACAAGTTTAATAGATTGATGTGATGTGTACGATTTATTTTAAACTAAATTTTTTCTTTTCAGATCATGTCAATACAAGCTTGCTTGCAAAAATGCATTTTTAACATTAATTTATTTCTAAAGATGTTGTTAATATTAAAATTCACACAATAATAAGCTTTGTCTCATATGAATCTGTATCAGATGTTAGGTTATTATTACAAAGATGACTCCAAGAATAAAAAGATTGGACCTTGTATTAGTAGTTTACTTTTTAGTGCACATTAATTTGTATTAGAATAGTTTTCTATTTTTTTGTTAAAAGTTTTGTACTCTATTTACTTAACACTAGACATAGTCCAGTAAAATTTCTTTAGCAGCTACATGTTAGATGAACAACATTCTTTCAAATAATATTTAATCTTTAATATTGGAATGGATACATGTAATACACCTAGATTTCTACGTTACGATTTTAATATGAATAAGTGTCGGCTTAGCACTATTTTATAAGGCTTATGGCGATAAATGGTAAAGGTTAAAGATCTGTTTATTGGCCATGTAGCGCTGTGAGGAGGTTCGTAAAAGCCCCAAAATAATAGGGATGCTACATAGAGAAAATCTTAATATAAAGTAATATAACAATTATTAGTTCAGGCGTTACTTTGCGGATATTCATATAATGAAATAATGCTAAATTTATTTTGTATATTATGCGTATCCCTATGCACTAAGCACCACAATAATACCTCGATACATTATCTATGATATGTCATATTCACGGATTGTTGCAAAATAGCTTTAGCCAAATTTCATAATGCATATAATAGTATATGAAAACAATAATATTGTAATCAAATAGTTCATATCGGTACATTTCATTATGCATAGAAAAGTAAACGGGCACTGACTGGATGCTATTGAAAGGTCCTTCGTATAGCCTATATAGTCACAATTCGCTTGTCCTAATGAAAAATAAGCGTGGATAAGTGCATGCTTTCCGGTGTTCTGAAAGCGTTGTGTGCTTAAAAATAAATAACACTTCAGCGCTTCGCGAACTGCAAGAGGTCTCGTAAAGGTTGGCGCTTCTAGGGCTGAAACATTTATTGGTATAAAAACCAGTATTAGGGTTTTACTCTTAACCGTGAATAAATAAACAAGGGCTTAATGAGATCCTAATTAATGGCATCAAAAAAATATTGTTCCGTCTGTCTGTTGGTTGCGCAAATGCACATTTTACTTGACTAACCATTTACAATATATCCACGCGTCAGAGTTATAAGTTGTACAATACTAGTGCAAAATTACGAGTTACTTATACAACGGTAACAATATGTAGGTATTTAACATAAAATAACAATTGCTCCATTATACACAATATCCTGCTGTGAGCTGGTTTATAGGCTATATGTAGAAAATATTAGAGAGGTGGGGCTATTGGCCGTGTAGCACTGCGAGGGGCCTATAATGATGAGCACCGTTAGGGTTGTCAAGTGAAAATTCTTACAAACTTACATCGTAAAATGAGGTAATTTTTTCTTGAGAAACATGTGTGAAAAGGAACAAGGCAGTCCTGTTTTACGGCGAGTGAGTAGAAAATAATCATTACAGTTATTGTATAAGGTATATTTCACTATTCGTATTCGTTTTGTTTGATGTAAAACATCTAGTGGTGGTACTACTATACCGTCAGTACCTACGGGTTGATAAAATTAGTGATAATAAGAGCTAACCAAAATTATCGTTGTTACCAGAATATAACTCTGTTGGCCGAATAAAATGTTATAATGTATTCACAAAGATAAGCGATTTTCTCGTGATATATGTATATAAAACTTTTCATTTTGTAAAAAATAGACAACCCTGTAGCGGCAAGACATTCTCATACTTTCCCTTATATCTTGCTATCAATGGGGTAAGTTGCTGTTATTATTATATAATAGAAATATAAGTGTCTTGTCCCCTTTCATATTTATTTTACTTTTCAATGTTTATTGCTTACATAGATAAGCCTAAATTGGCGCGGAGATCGTATGAGATCGAGATATATGACACAGAAATATAAATCAGTTCATGATTTGAATATAAGAAACAGAAACCTCTGAAGAAAGTTTTTTTTTAGGCTTTAATGTATTTTCATATTTCGTTGCGTTCAACTGGCCCAAATGTTATGTTTCATGTCATCCGCGAGTAATATTTGTTCCAGATGTTAAGTCGTAGACGATAGGACGATAGTATGATGTGGATGCAGGTAGGTAAAAACTGTACAGTACTCTTTAAAAATTACAATATAATAGGATGTGTTATTAAGTTATTACACTCGTCATAAGCTATTATCTTTTAAATGTAATATAACAACATTCCTTTAATTTTGTTTGTTTTCTTAACAGACACGAAAATCCCCGTTTTGCGGTGGAAAAAGCCGCAATATCAATTGGAGAAAAAATAAACAAAAGCGCTATACCGTGGCGCTCGGTGTAAACCCGCCCGCAAGAACGGCTGTAATGTCTATGGAGGCCAACAGATGGTCTCTCTTCCGAGAGACATTACCCTTTTGTCTTATAACCTTAACAATGCAAAATAAACCTTATTCACTGTAGTGTAATGCACACTATACCACGCGAGAGCAACAACCGGCCAAGATACAGTTTATTATGAGCTAGAAAATATTTCAAAACTCAAAACTGCATTATAGCGGTCGTTTTGAGCTTTCGCTTTGCGGTTTTAATGATAGTTCAATTATGCTACGATAACTTACGAGATGTAGCTGTGAAGATTTGTGTTTTATACACATTTATAGATATTTACAGAAGATGGTATTAAGTATACTTCGGGCATAAGCACTAGAATAATCCTGTAAGGTTAGGCGCGCTGTATAATATATTTATGTAATTAATATATTTACCAACTTGTTTAACTCATGTAAAAATGGTGTAAGCCATTAATGACGTGAATATTCGATGTAATTCAACGTTTTTCCTAAAATTCCTTATAAACAGTAGATCCATTATTTTCAGATAGAGAGCTCATAAAGGCCCGGAGACCCTAAAGTGATGTTCAAAGAGCCATTCGCAGCGTTCACCCTTTAAATGGGCCGCACGAGCTGCTAGCACGGAATTGGGCTAATCTTTAGTTATGGGCCCTTGCAGGCCCATACTCTACGGCCGCTTATGTGTTTGTAAAGTTATACAGAAAGAAATGAAAAGCTTCGCGTAAAGCCTGTCGAACATGCTTCCCGATTATGGCTTAAACATTATATTAAAACTTTTTAAACATTTTATTTACGAATATGTCAAAATGTAACCCAATGATTGAAACGCCAAAAAGGGTCAATATTGTTCCATTTATTAAGTTTCTTAAGGCTTAACATTTACAATTTCAATTAGTTTGTGAAAGTCACAGTCTGGGAATTATTTTCGGGATTAAGGGAATACTTGAATTTGTAGACGTAACTGTTAGGCTGCTGTTGTCTATTGTAATTGTCTTCGTAATTGTGTTGACTTTCACGTACAATAAATGGATTTGAAACGAATTGAATTAATGTCACACAGCAATCCAAGTGAGGCAATAATTCCCATTCCACAGTTCAACTCGAACCGCTCAGGCGCTAGTTATTGAAATTCTAAAGTATTTCTGAGTTAAAGTGACGGCGCGGGTCTGAAGCGAGCAAAGCACGTGGGAAATGATTACCATATTCAACGCATTTCCTTGCAGAGGTAGGCTTCAGAGGAAATTATTTGTCATATTAACGTCACTCCGACCGAGTTTCGCCCGAAATGTTAATATATTAGATTATCCCCCGAGGTATATCGAAGTAGTAATTTGATATTGATACGTTTATGTAGGCGCGCTGGCATTATATCACAAAGTGCAACTAACCTTTGGCAATATCCCATTAGCATATCCACGGAATTTCAATTCCTTGTTTGATTCATTTTTTTTTAATTACTGAAACTGATTTTTTTTCTGCAGATATATAGGTATATCTTACAACATACCCTAAAGACAGTAGGAATCTTCACGGTGTTTTTGTTCATCGTTATAGCGAGTGATATTACATTTAGGTTACAAAATGCACGTAACGAGAATAGCTCTGCTTGTTCTTATTAACATAATAAATATTAACGTCGTTTGAAGCAGTCACATCGTTTTACAGCCGCTCACGGGAAATAAACAGGGCCTATCAGGTGGCCTTTAACAGGACGATTAGATGATAATTTATGGATCTTTTTACAGCCATTCGGTCCTCTCTGGCTGGTCTATTAATCTCGCTTTATCGTTTGTCTGTCTCTTAAAATAAGAAAAGGTTGCAGTGAAATGTACTCGTCTATTTGGAGCGGTAAAATAGCTTTTCGATTTTGATGTTTATTCGGTTTTAGATAATCTAGAATAAAGAGCGCGGACTTAATATCTAGTGGCATTATCTAGCAGTATATCGTTTTATATATGTATATAACTGCTAGTTGTCCCGGCGAACTTCGTACCGCCTCACAATAAATTAATAGTTTAGTTCCACCAATCTGAACCGATTTTAATCTCATATGACGAGGCGTACGTCATATTATGTTCGACAGGTAATTATGATAATATTTGGCACAGCGATGGTAGCGCAGTCTGTCGGATCCAATGTGAAACATTATAAAATCAACAACTACTTACAAATTAAAAATTAATTAAATAAACATATTCCAGTGGACCAAATTATCAATCTAAGCCATTCTCAAGTCCCCTTGAACACACACAAAAAATTTCATCAAAATCTGTCCAGTCGTTTAGGAGGAGTTCAGTGACATACACACGCACCCAAGAAATATATATAGTAAGATAACTATGAGCTTTTAGCCTTCTTTACGCACAGTTTGTTACCGCAAGCAAATGGTAGGTAACATTTGTCATTTTGTAGAGGCAGAAGCGTACCAAGGGTAGCAATTTTTGCCCACTTTAATTAAACCACAGTCGCCACACCAAACAAAAACCACGAAACCAACAAATCAATTTCGCGTCAGGAAATTACTTTGTAAAGTTGAAAAGGGTTGCGCGATACGGTACCAAATTGAAATTCTTTTGTGCCCCGCGCCTTTACATGTCCGAAATGTTACCTGTCACTGAATCATAGCACAGCAAGGATTCAATAAAAGTTCAGAATAAAACAACATATGTATAGATGTTCTTTGGTATATAAATCTCGATAGGAGGTACACGTGACACTTTAATATTCGTTATTGGCTAAAATGGTTTCGTGTGATAGCTTCAATTATTCAGTTCATGAAAAGCGATGAAAGGAACGAAAGAAAGAAACGATAATCAAAAATATTAAATTGAAAGGTATCTAGTCTTATGTATAGTTTGTTTTTAGCTTCTTTGCTAAGATTATCTTATATCACAGATCTAAACTTCCGGCCACGTAGTTGCCTGATGTTGTTGAAATTGTCACCAAATAGCAGTTTTTCAAATATCCTGTCTTAAAACTGTCCTAAGAACTAAGTTGGAACTCTTCGTGTTTACCTTATACTTCAGAGTGAAACATAATGTATTGAGTAATTGGTAGGAGTCAACAATTTGTTGCACATTATTATGAGGATAGGATAAGCTACACAACAAGCATTATAATTTCCAAGAATGCATTCCGCAACGCCGCTTCATCGAAACCCGTGAAACAAATCAGCTGTTCCAGAGCTTTCAAGGGCTCCGTTCGAGGAACGCCTTTGCCATTAAGAATTAGAAAGTTACTTAGTTTTAGTTTAGATCTGTATTATAATTTTGAATTAATTAATTATCTGGTGATAAGTTAAAACTCAAATAACAGTTTTATGTAATTATTTCCCGCTGACACAAATGAAAACCGTATGTACATTTGCAAATTGTATTGAAGTGGTAATGTAAAGAACTTTGTTAGTCCCATATTAATAATACATTAATTGCGTTGAGTAAAAGTAACCAGAGTATGTAAAGTACATAAATTTAAACAAGTTTTCTTAAAGAAGTTTATAGCAACTTCTCGTATCTCATTTTATGATAAGATTTTTGTGTTCATATTGTACAAGATTTTTCTTCAACCACCTCAATCGGTATTAAAGATTTAAAGTCGTTTTCTCGTTTAAGCAAAAAGTTGAGAAGCACCGGAGTTCATTAACAAAATACGCAATCTGACTAAAAGCACGGGCAGGCGAGGTACAGAGCAATTAGAAAGTTACGGAGTGTTCATGACGATTATTTACGTATTATATTCAGAATTGTAACCACCAGCGTGTTTGAAAGTCTTGAAATTTGTTCCTTTGTGAGTACGCTTTGTAAGACAATATTGTTTGTTTGCAAAATATTCAATCAAAGTTTTAATGTTTACGTAGAATTTAAAATTTAGGAACTAAACTGTATCATAAGTGGTTAATTTTTTGCATGTAAAACAAATCCATTTAATCTTCCTTTGTTATGTACACATACGCACAACACCTGATTTAGTTCGTACTGGATCAGTATGGTTGAGTATTCTCCAAGTTTGTCCAGTTGCGCAGAGAAAGTTTTTCTTTTTTAATTTATTAAGGGACTTTTCGCAGAGCGACCATACCGTCCCGTAAAAAAACAACACACACATTACAAGAAAAACACAGGAAACTTTGCCGTGCCTGTTATCACTTTATGGCTTACAGTAGAAATACATTCAGAATCAATATAAGTTGTCCGATGTTATGAACGTAGCACTCCCAACATGACGTAAACGTAAACGTATCTGTAGATACTCCATTGCATCTTGCATCTTGCAAACCATTGCATAAAATGCATGCTGAACATAACATGTTCATCATGTTGTTCATCATATATGTTTATACACTAGTAAATACGCATAAAATAAATTAACATACAAATTGTAGCTTTGCCTTAAAGGCTGTAAAATAAATAGGTTTCACGGAAGTACTCTTAATGTGTAACAGATCTGTTGGAACGAGAAAGCCTGTAAGCTGCGGATAGCTTCTTGGTCGGCTTAAACTCTTGTTAGAACAAGTGTTGGTTGAGATTGGACTTTATTTACTTCTGAACTCCTTCCTATAAGAATGAGGAAAGAACATTTTTAATATTTTTTCTATATCAACTAATCCGGGCTTAATAATTGATTAGTCGTAAGTTTAAATGAAGTAATAAGGTATTTTTATTTCTATGTATATCTGCTGTCATTTTGTGAAAGCTCTGTAAACATCTGCTGGTTTTGACTCTTTTTTTTTCTTAGTACACACAGTGACGACAACGAATTATGAACATTAAACAGTTCAGTCATTTACTCCTCTTTTAGCTTAGATATAGAGTTTATTTCAGAAATTTCATATTAGACTATAAATACGCACTAAAAGGCATTCAGTATTGATTATCATTGGTTATTACATAATACTCGTATTATTATATTTAGAAACTTAATTTAACTTTGTTTATAGTAATCGGAACAATTACGTTTGATAACCGCTACGTCCCGTCTCATAATGATTTTTTTCGAGAACATTCTAACGACCATTGGTAAATTGAAAAGAAAAGCTTTTATAGGAATATCAAGAGCCCAATTAGTGACAAAGCGGCATCATTATCCACTTGAATTTCTTGTACTACACACATTAAGTGTTGTAATAAACGTACCAGAATTGGCTTATGAAGTCGTTTGTAAAATAAAATTGCCGCTACGCACACGCTACGGCGTGCTACGAAACGCCACTCTAAGAAATATAACGTTATCTTAAGTAACATTATTATGAATTCGTAGAATTTTCATTCATATAGCAGGGTAGCATGTAGGCTGTAACAACAAGCTTGTTTAAACCGTTAAATGGTTAAGTTATTGTAAACGGGGTAGGCAGAAATCAGCCAGTGCCAATATCTCTATTATTATTATACCAGGCACATAATTTTTTAAACAACAATTATACAATTATAATACGTCAATAACTCAACATTGGAAAATTGTTAAAAATGTGACAAATGAGATTTTTTATTCATACGTTTTAGTGGCATTTAAGAGAATTTCTTTACAAATGGTATTCGACATAAAGGCTCATTTTACTCATGTCTGTTACATTTTACGGATCAAATTTTGATGAAATTTGGTTTGGAGCATTCCTTATACCATAAGGTACAAGCTTTTTACCTGAAGGAACATCGGAATGTTCAT
>DWMP01000085.1:0-12246 GCA_018245295.1 Agara epimachia | reverse complement strand
TCCCAGTATAAAATTATTTATACCTATATATTTAGATATTAATATCATTAATATTTTATACTGACAGACATTAGAGCAGCATCAACGTCGTAAGGATATATATCAAGCGCTCACGGGAAATATGGCGGAGATTTTCGCTTTTTTCATGCGCCTCATAGAGCTGCATGTGCAAGAATTCCGGGAGAAGACTGCCGCCGGAGATTATACCTCCGCCACTAGCAACGGCAGAGTGGTTCAGGTAACACAGCACAAAGACAATGATTAGAAGAGAATACCTGCCAAGTTCTGACATTAAGTCCACCTATTTATTGCCATAGTGTGTTAGTTGTTAAGTCAATGACAAAATATGTATTTAACAAGCTGTCCCGACGGACTTCGTACAGCCTCACAATAAATAGTTTAGTTACGCCAATCTGAACCAATTTTAATGTAATTTGACGGGACATACGTCATACTATGTCTGACAGGTAATTGATATTTGACACTGGGATGGTAGCGCAGTCTGTCGGATCCAATGTTAAACATTTCTAAAATCAATAACTACTTAAGAATTAATTAAAAAAACTTTTTCCAGTGGACCAAATTGCGAATCCAAACCATTCTCAAGTCCCCTAGTATACAGAAAAAATTTCATCAAAATTGGTAAAGTCGTTTAGGACAAGTTCAGTGATATACACATGCACACAAGAAATATTTATATTAAGATTAACAAATAGATAAGGCCTACTCCAAACAATTAATTATGCTACTTTCCGAAAATGTTACAAAAATTACATTGTACCTTCTGTATTATATAATATATAATGTATTATATGCATGTGTATATCACTGAACTTGTCCTAAACGACTTTACCAATTTTGAATACTAGACAACTATTGTTTATTTAATAGAGTAGTCATATTATTGGTTTCAACTTTAGAATTAACTCAATCCACGCCAAAGCCTATCGAAATGTTGGTAAAAACAATCAGTTTTGTCAAATCCAATTCAATTGTATCTATTTCAGGTTGTACTGCTTACACTGACAGGTTTTGTCGAGTGGGTGTCGACCAATCATGTGGTAACAAACAATGGGAGATTGCTACAGATATTGTGCATATTGCTGCAAGACGACGCATTTCAGCTACCAGCTGCTGAGTGTTTGTTGCAAATAGTTAATAGGAAAGGTTCGGTAAGTAAACAAAAGTATTCATATATAAATTGTTTTTAATCCTGATTTATTTGAATGAGATATTTTAATACATATTTTTATCGCAGACAAAGGAGCGAAAACCTCTTATGATATTATTTAGTGAAGACGCAATCTCATGTATCCACCGCGCGGTGGTCGCAAGCGTTAATAAAGTGGATGAAAATCATTACTTGTTCCTAAAAAAACTTTCACAGGTATGAACAAAATATTTTAAAATTCCAAGATAAGAGGAGTTACACAATATGTAGTAGTTTATACTTAAACATTCACAAGCTCATATGCATTGTAAAGCATAAACATGGCATTTTGGTATGGCTCATTACAGGTTCTCGCCGGCCTTGCACAGCAGCTCTCCATGTTGTGGAGTCACGCAACAGACGTTGATGCATGGATGCCTGTTATCCTTGAAACCATGCTGCACATGATGTCTCATCCGTCGCTTACCATTGTACAAATGGTCAATTCCATGTGGCTTACGTTTCTAAAACACGACCAGATTTCGAAACTGGCGCACATACTTGCCGTAGTGCCGAGGTGGTTACAAGTTGCTGCGCCCAAAGTACTGAAGGTAAGATATCATTTTCAGGGATAAAAATATGAATCTAATTGTTCATACCAAAATAATGATTACTGATAGAAATATTTACTAAAATAATGAGAGCTCATTGTAATGTTCATTTTACTTTTACAGGTCATGTATCCAACATCGCGTGTGAACAGTGCGTCGGATGCGGCATCATACGCTTGCATCGACTATGATAGTGAACAGGAATTTGTGATATTCTTCAGTCGGTGTCGGTCCGAATTACTTGAAAGTTTTAGGTATATTAGACGAATTTACTACATTCTATGTTATCAACATCCGTTATGCTTAACTTACGTAAAAATAATTGTTGTTTTACCAAATGAGCAATATTTGTTTAATTTGTTTGAAAATGGACAAAATTGGGATGACAATTCATATTTACCTAATATATTGTGTCGCTTACTATTTTAAATTGAGCTCTGTAATTTGTCCAACCATCTTATTTGTTGAGATACAACAGGAGCCCCGCGTTTGCAGGTACTCGATGTGTGCGGCGCCGTTGGTGACGTGGACGTACGTGCAGCAGTGGACGCACGCGGCGTTGGACAAGGTAGGCGTGTGCCCGCCGCAACTGGACGCGGCGCACCCGCTACACGTCGAGTGGGACGCTCTAGCGCAGGTACATTACTGTGTGGACAGTGACCATGAAAGAAAAATTATCAGGCTCGTCCATATGCTGACAAGTCTATATATCTGATCGATTAAACGATTTTATGATAATGATGTATAAATGTATAATGACACATGTACATGTGCTTTTTGTGGCAGGTCTTAGACGTGGTACTGTCACGGCTGCTGCAGGCGGAACCGCGGCCCAGCGTGTCTGAGGGGCTACGACTGCTGCAGCGTTGCGTGGCTACCGAGCCTCCTGCCACCCTTTTGCTATCGCAACTTCTGTCGTTAATCTCCGCACTCTTCGTGTTTCTCAGCTGTGCATACAGCCAGTTAGCCGGTCTGTGTTTCTCTGTGTGTATGTAAAATTGTGTTCTTTAATTTGACAATCGTCGTAATCAGAGTATGAGAGCTTAGATTAATTCACACACTCTTTCAATGCTCATTATTATATTTTCTCATTTTGGCTACATCACTTGCTGCTGACTTGATGCTTCATTGCTTGTAAATCGGAATTATGTTCTTTGTACGTTTAATACTAAATAAATGTTATGCACGAATGTTACTATAGGTCCTGGAGTAGGCGTAGCAGGTGCAGATTTGCTGCCTCGCGTACTAGATAAAATATTTTCGGCGTTACTATATGAAGGAGTACCGCCGGAAGATCGTCGCTCCAGAACTGTCAAGAATGTCCGGCGACACGCTGCGGGCTTGCTTGTTAAATTAGGATCTAAGGTAAATTATAAATTAATAAAGCAGAAGTAGATGGCAATTGGTTGAGAACACTAAAAAAAGAGCATTAATTCTTGTCCCCCCTGCTTTATCCTTAGTCAAAATCCATTTGTGCAAATCGAAGATCTCATTGAATAATAGTAATCAATTTTGTCTCCTGAAATGTCCATTTTGACGTATATACATTCAATTGGCAGTACCCGTTATTGCTGTTGCCTGTGTTCGGGCGGCTGCACGAGATGTCACGCGCGGCTTTGGCGCGGTCCGATCTCAGCGCCGTCGAGAGCGTCACGCTGCAGGAAGCGCTGCTGCTTGTATCCAACCACTTCTGTTGCTATGAACGACAGAGTGCTCTTGTTGCAGAGGTGCGCATTAAATCATATTAGGGACAAGATAAGATCATATTAGGGAACTTTTTAACATGATATGGATGGATATATCCGAAAGGTTGCCGAATAACCAAAAATATTCGAAAGAGTAGATTCACACAGAGAGGCCGATTTGCTTAAAAGGATGTTTTTTATATCAATTATTCGTGATTTATACTGTAGTAAGACTTAAAATGCAGACATAGATAATCGCTACAAACGAGGCTGTGATCATGTGCAATTAATGGCAGGCTTAAAATTTTCTTTTTGTACTTAACCCTAATTAAACAATTGTTGCATTATATGATAGTGACACCGATACTGTCTGTCTGTATGTCCCGATAGTATTTTATGTATGTATTTGCAGGTTCTGGGTGACTGCAGTGCGCGCTGGGCGGCGCTGGCCCCGCACGTGCAGTCGGCTGAGGCGCTGGCGCGGCTGGTAGGGCTGCACGAGGCGCCCAGCGACGCAGCCGACGATGCGGCGGGGCGCGCGCGCCGTACCCTGCTGCACGCACTCGCGTTGCTGCTAGGCGTTGTCAAGCGCACCTGCGTGCCTGCTGATCCTGACAAGTAAGTTACCACTATAATATCTGTCCTCCCTATTATATACTTATTTGGATTATCTTCATTGTAAAGATAAAGGCAAATTTCTTTTATTGAGTATTTGTGTTTGCCATAATCTTATCAGTACAAGCTTAGTGTGAATATACAATCTATTTATTTATAAATATATTGTAAGTGAAATACTACTGACTCATCAGCTCATCACAAAATCTCTAAAAGTATCCGATTGGCTTGAAATTTAAATTAGTTACTTATTTTACGATGTATGTGGTCACTAAGAACAGCCTTAACGCAACTCCAACTAACCCATCCAACCAAACAACCCAGCAAAACTGGTGCCATTTTAAAGTAAACAATCATTTATATTTATTGAAATTAATTTTTTGTAAAATTCCGAGGCAAGTTGCCGAAAAAATTAAAAATATCTATTTAATAGTTGTAAATTATTGACAGTTGCGAAACAATCACTCCATAAAGTCCGCATGCATATTGTACACAAATTTTTCAACAGGGCCTCACGCGGCGGTTTCAGCGCGGGTGTAACCGCTTCCGGTAACCCAGTGTGGAGAAATCCATGCGGCGTGCACGTGCTGCCGCTCTTCCCTCACGCACTTGCTCTGGGCCGAGCGCTCCACGAGCTGCACACGCCCGCCGCCGCTGCCCTGCGTCACCCGGCACACGTGCGCGCTCTTTTGCCTTCACCTGCAGAGCGACGCAACCTACTGGGGCTGCGCGATCTCGATATGCCTGCTGCTCATCACACCGCTCTGCCCGTCCCCACAGAGCGTATGCAGAACTTTTTGCTTACGCTGCATGATAACGTAAGTTCTGTTGCGAAGTTAATATATCGACGATGATTACGATTGAATTTTAAAATAATGATAATTGGAACTGATAACTGAATAACAATCATTTGCACATGTCAGGTATGTCAGTTGGTGGGTGCAGCGGCAGCGTCATTGGGTCGCGAGCTATACGGTGCGGGCGAGCTAGCGCGCGCGGTGGCGGGTGCACTGTTGACCGCGCCGGAGCGCTTGCCCGACCACTGGCTACGAAGAGTGTTGCGCGCCGCACTGCGCCCGCTCCTGCAGCATTGTCCGCCCGCGCACTACCATTCTGTGGCACTGCCACTGTTGCACCACCTCGCGCCGCTCAGTTAGTAATGTGGCAAGCGTAACATTTTTTATAACTTTAATCCGTGGTATCAATTTGCCATTCCAATCTCCGCAATATTTTCGATTTCAGTTTTTAAATTACTCCAATATCCTTTAAAAAATCCTTAAATCAACTTGATATTACGAGATACCTAACAAACTTCAACAACACAAAAAATGTTTTCTAACATACCTATCATCACTTTTAACAAGATGTGTGTTCGCGCCGTTAACGCAACGTCTTATATTCCCATCTAACAATGTCTTTTCTCAGTTGTCGTCTAACACTACCCTCTTCAATTGACATTTAACATCTGGTGATACACAGTACCCGCATTGTTGTTTTATAATAGTCGGTGATTCTGACAACCTCTTTTGCCATTTAGAGTAGATTATAAAATTTTGACGTTCGACCTACAAAACAAGAAAACAAATTGTATTGCTGAGATGTAATTGAATGTGTTTTTGGCAGTGTTAATACACCTATCGCAAAGATGGGACTATGTGACTTCCCTTTATGAGTCTGGCAAGTTAGAGGATGAAGCTGGGAGTGAATCACAAGAAGTTTTAGAAGATATGCTTGTACGCCACCTTACTAGGGAACACTTAGAGTTACTCAAGGTAAATTTCAAATCATTTTTTGGTGTGGAATTCTCCCTTCGATTTTATTTTTTGTAAAATTGGCTCTTTCGCCTTTAAAGCATATTTTGTATTATACTTTTAGATCAACTGTATAAATAAATAAGGATACTGAGATGGGAGGATGTGTTACAGGTGTGTGTGGTGGAAGGTGGCGTACCATTGGAGTCTTGCGACATGGAAGAAGAGAGCACGGCACCTTCCCGCACGCCTGAAACTGCTTCCGAGTTGGGGGCGCTAGTGATGGCCGATCCCCTAGCCGGACCTGCCGTGCTACACACTGTATGTGTATACTACTACTAATGCTACACACTGTATGTGTATACTACGTGTCTATTACACGCTTGTGCTTTATTTATTTGTATTTGTGAACTAATAAAAGTAGGAGCTATGTAATGCTATGTGGCTTCTGAGTTCTGTTCACTATGCTGATTAGGAGTATTACCTAGTATATAAATATCTCTAGTGTAATCATAATATTGACTTATCTGACTTCCTGTAACTTGTAATAGATGGTGTTACTCAACAATTACTGTGTGCCCGAGAAACAGAATGTTCAATTATGGCAAACAAAATTTTAAAGTGAAAATAATGATATTGATAGTAATTTTGAGTAAAAGATTAACATAGATTAACATAGATTTAATTTAATTAGTTTTAGTACATTAGCAAGTGTTATCCAGATTTTACGCGCATTAACATGGAACGACTCGACGTCCTCTCTGCGGGCGACGGCCTTGGCGTTGCCGGCGCTGCGCGCGGCTCTGGCGGGCGGGCGGCTGGGCGCAGCCGAGGCCAGCGGTGCACTGGCCGCCGTGCTGCAGGCCTTGCGCGCGCACGGTCAACACGAGGCGAACCAGGCCGCGCTGCTCGCCCTTGCCGTGCAGGTATTTTTTCTTATACATGAATATTTTAAATTTACATTCTTTATAATGTACTCGTTATTTCTAAATCCGCTCCATAGAACACTAAAGTAATGGATTAAACTAAAGGTAATTTTTAAAATAAACTTCAAACAATAATTGTTTTTTTTTTATAAGTATCTACATAGTTAATAGGGTTTATTAGCTTTCCCAAGACGTTTTTTATATGGAATTTAATTGACTAAATGTTTTTTTTGTATTAAGGCTTATGAAGCGCTGCGGCCGCTATTCCCAGCGGTGGCGAGCGTGCTGCGCGCCATCCCCGATGTGGACGCGCACGACCTGCGCCGACTGGACGAGAAACTGGCGCTACCCAATGGCAAACCCGCCAAAATCGACAAAAGCAAACGTGAACTCTTTAAAAAAATCACTTCACGGGTAGGTCATTTGCTATATGCTTTTTTATAAGGATTTATGATTCATATTTGAATAAACAGGCAGGTGGACGTAGCTTACTGAAAGATTATTCGCCAAAGTTACAATTAAAGTCAATTACAATCATTTCCAAAAAAAATATTAAACAGGGTTGATTCATAAGTATAACTGGGGATTGTTCCACACATAGCAATGTTATGGTGACCGTACAGCTGATAAATGTACATATGTATGATATGATACTTATAAAAGTATTTTTATTACAACCAGACATAGAACAAACAAATGTGCTCATCACACAAATGTGTTGGCCTGGGTGGGAATTCTACCATGGACCATGAGGCAGTCAAATAGTTACATATATAGTAACATTTTTTATTGTTCCGCTGCTGGTTAGAGTTCTCTCATTTTGCGGTTTTAGTCTACCACGCGTAAATATAGATTCAAGATTTGCTCGTTTGTTGGTATAGGATTGATAGTTCATGTAATTTTGACACCTTACACAAATACACCTTATCTGCTTTCTTATCTGAAATAATCAATAATAGAAATATCGCGCAAAATTTTCAGTTGATCGGACGTAACGTGGGACAGCTTTTTAAGAAAGAGGTTTATATCATGAACTTGCCGTCTATGCAATCCGCACGTGACAAGACACGCAACGCGTTCGACGGTGCCGAGGAGGGCGGCCTCGAGACACTGTTCTCGCACGCGCCCTCATAGCGCGCCATCCGGCATAGCCGCGGTGCTCGGTGCCGAGCCGGCATGCCGTCCCTTCCCCACCCCGTCTACTGTGTTTTCAAATGCTTCGAATAACAGAGTAACTGTTAAGGTACCATGATCCTACTATATGAAACTCATTCGCGACAATAATTCTGCGATTGTAACGTGGGAATAGAAACTGGTTAAATTTGGTTATGATTGTTGTTAAAAGATTAACACGCAGACAACTGAATTGTCTAATATCTGTCGACCGATGACGCTGAGAATAAAGATTCTGCCAAATAAAACTTATTTCAGACTCTTAATGTATCCTGTAATTAATCATAAATTGTCTATAATTCCTTTACTGCTATTTTACAACTCGGTTAACGGTCGGCGCCTAAATGGTGATTACAAGAATAATGAACTGAGACAATAAAGTCAATCAACTCAGTTGTCCTATGCATTTTGCGATTATATTTGTCAAAAGGCATTGTTTAATTATGGCTGTAATAGATTGAAGTACAGTACGTGTATATAAATAATGTAATATATACTTTATTATTATATGTATGATTGTGGCGTGGATGCATAGTACTACTTTTGTAAAATGGTTGGACACGTTTTATAACCTTCATTTTATACATAAATATTACCACAGAGGCCTATACATGAAACAAATGAACTCCACTTTTTGGCATTGCAGTAGAAGTAACTAAAATTTCAATGTATTTTGTAATTAGTTTCAAATGCTTTTCATGTGAATAACAATAACTTAAAGCAAATTTGTGGTTTCAAAATTCTGTAAATATAAGTCATTGATGATGAGATTGTATTGCCATGTGCAGTGTGTATTTTATTAAGGTAGTTGTGATGTTTGCTTGCAATCAGTGTCATAATTTATGGCAAAAGCCATATCCTAAATTTACAATGTTAAACATTCTATTGTGAATATTAGTAACCATTTATACATTATTTAATTATACTATAAAATTACATTGTATTTAATTCCTTCTCCCTGTATTATTTCAGGCTTTGCTAGTTTGGAGATAAAAATGAATTAGCCTGTTCATGCACGTGTACTTGTATACATTTGTCATGTATGGAAGAGCTTAGTGCAAGTATATCGTAACATGTGGGGCTACCAATAGAGAATGAGACAAACTAATAAAAATATAATAAAACAATGAAACTGCAAATAAAAAACAAAATAAATATGGTTTATTATTATTTCAATAGAATTACTTATAGTAAGTATAAATAATTTGCAAGCCTAATGGGACAGTGGTTCCACTATCTAGTAGCGCCACTGTATTACCAGCCACATCCACCTTTAGCGTGGATGCATCATTGAGCGTCAGGCACGTTCTCTCGTAATCACCTGCCATTGGTATTTTCCGAGGGCCAAGTACAGGATCTTTATAACGCCACAGTTCCAACGAGTTTATATCTAAAACATTTAAGTGACATTTACTTTTTTTATTTTTACACAGAACTGGTACAATCTGACCTCCTACCTTGTATTGTACTATAAAACACTTGAATCTTCAACCCACCTTTTATGGCCTTAACCTCCTTAGCGATCTTCAATTTTAGTCTCTCAACTGTATCGCCATCTGTGAGCGGCACATTGACACTAAAGAGCCCGGAGCGCGGTTCCGGATTCAGGACGCGCAGAGTGAGCGCGGGCGCAGCGCTGAAACTCACGTGCGGCAGGCCTGGCGCGCACTCCTCGCGGGTTTTCTCCGGCGCGTCCGAGCTATCCGTGAACTTCACTTCTATTGTGTCCAACTGCTCAAAAATTAAAAAAAACATTTAATTAATGTAAATTGCTTTACAGGCTGTAACTCTCACAGATTTCTTACATTTTTTCCACTCTATTTTATAAATTACATTGATTTGAAAACAACATGACCAATTGAACACTGTCACTCAGAAACTCTTCCTCCACCTCCAGAGGTTATGGCTCAATTAGACATTAATAACAAGTAGGACTCAATCTGCATGACACATTTAAACATTTGTGTCATCTGCAAATAGTTCTGGGTTTATTAGGTCCATGGTGAAGATGTTAAACATCCCTAAATTGATTTATTAAAAGCCTCTAAATGAAATGACATTTACATCCAATGTGTTGAGTAAGTAGTGTCGATTATCGAGCAGTACGGCGGCCTCGTCGAAGGGAAGCCCCACGGACAACGCGTCGGCGCCGATCCGCTCCATGTTCTCACGCGCAGTTTGAACGAACGGCATCACGCGCTTCATGTACTTCTTTAGATCTGCCACCTCACCCAGCTTCATAGAGATTGTCTTATTATCAGGTAGGCCAGAGGGCTGAAAGTGAAACATCAATTGAATTACTTGAGCTGCTAGGCAACCCAGCAGGTCTATGTTAGTTTATAAACAATTATCTACAAATATTGTATTTCTACTAAAAAACAGATGTATGTAGATATCAATAGGATCCTAGATTATAGAGAAATAGTATGGTCAAAATGTTATGGAAATTAATTCAACTTAAGTTTAAAGGTCAAAGTTAGCTTATGTTTGGTTCTAGATTTATGAAATTTTTAAAAATCTATATTGTATATGTTTTGGCATGTCTGGAAATGTATATTCAAAATATTGCCCGGCAGCTTTTCAAGCTCATCACATAAGTTATAACTTTTATACATTGATGTACTAAATTTAAACATTGTAAAATATATAACTGTATTTACTCCATTTAGCTCATTCAGGGTACACAATATGATGTGTTGCCACTTAGGATACTCCTTAGCCACCCAGATAATAGCTTTGCTTGGTTTCTTTTCCTGCTTAGCTTGTTCACCCTTTTTGGGTTTCTTCACTGCACAATGGTTTTTCAAGTAGATTCGGAATGAATGTGCCGCCTCCATCAGGTAGTTACTAGCTTTCACAGCTACCTCGTCTACCGGTCCTGCTACTGGCCAACCCTCGTGTAAGATGCTTCTTTTCTATATAAATAAATGATTATAATGTTAAATATAATATTAGCCACAGACATTTACTTTAGCAATCCAATTATATCAGTAGTAATTCCAACAATCAGTATACAATCTTACACATGTCATATATTAATGTAAATAGGTATTACCAGTAATCATAAAATCCCTGTATGTTAGTAAATTATGAAATTCCTGCATTAGTCTTACATTGCCCAGTAGATCCCACACGTGCTCCGCGACGTGCGGACAAATTGGCGACATAAGCTTGGCCTGTGTTTCAATATATTGCATGATGACCTCGACATTCATTCCATTATCTGAACACAGCTCGCGGTACTTGTCGCGCGCAGTCAACAATTCGAAGAAACCAGTCTTAAGTGCTTCCTTAAACAACATCTTATCATAGTTACTATCTGTCTGTGCAATCTTCATGTTCATTTCGCTTATAAACACATTGTCGTGGAAATTGTAGGCTCCTGTAAAAAAACAAAGTATTGGTACAGCTTGACAGATTTTTAAAGCATAGTGTAATGGATATTTGTTAAAAAGAGCTAATTGCGTAGGACCAAGGCAAGACCTGTAGAATTAAATGCAGTTTACCAATGCATCTCGACATGTTTGCTTTAGGAGCTGCACAAAAGTATAGTAACACTAACCTGTCCTCAATGATGATTTATTTGCAACAGTTTCTTTTACCCATTCAATAAATGTATACAACCTAAGGATAGCCGCATCTGCAGTACTCTCGACAAAATTAGCATCTTCAACCGAATCACCGGCGTCAGCTAGCGTTAAACGCATGCCGTCCGCGCTAAACTTATCCAAACTTTCAGACAGAGTCAAGAAGTTGCCATCTGATTTTGACATTTTTGCAGAGTTCAACATAAGGTGGCCATTAGCTCTGATTCCTTTAGGCCACTTATCCTCTTCTTTCTCCCACATGGCGCAATGATTGTAAATGTAAAATGTTAAATGGTTTTGAATCAAATCTTTTCCTGATACTCTGAGATCAACGGGATACCTAGAAATAGGCAAATTTTGTTTTCATCAAATTGCGGAATAATACTGTAACATTGTGTATTAAGAGTGTAAAGTGAGTACCAAAATTGGAATGAGTTTTTCATGATATCCAGAGTTTTTTTTGCGATCTTAGTATTTTTGGGCACAGGTGCATCCTTAAAAAAGATATAATCCCATACTTCAATAGTCATATCTTCAGGTTTAATTTTTAAAGTGTTTTCTACATTTCCCCTAAATGTGTTTCCTTGTAGAAAATGTGCTACTGTGTAGTAAGCATTATATATTGTTGAATCTGACAGAGACTCTATGACCCACTGCTGATCCCAAGGTACTCTTGTTCCTGCAATGTAATTTTAATTATAACTAGATTAAACAATAAATAAACCTTGCAAGTTCAATTATACTACTG
>DWMP01000084.1:0-12263 GCA_018245295.1 Agara epimachia | reverse complement strand
TTGCCGTAAATTGCACATTATTCTCGAAATTACGCGACTCAGGCGCTTCCGCACGTGTCGTCGGCGGACGGGAGAGTCAAACATAATTACTTTTTGAAATTCGAATTCAGTTTTAACTTATATTGTATAAGTAATTATAACGCAGATAATAATAATAATCATTGGAACAATTCTACACACTCGCTATCTAATTCCAAATTAAATTCCTGTGTTATGGTAACTGCACCGATATTTTATTATACTTAGACAAAAAACAAACAAATGTGCTCATCACACAAATGTTTGGCATGGGCGGGAATCGAACCCACGACAGTTTTAGCAGCCAGGCTCTCTAAATACTAGGCCGAGTGATTTGTTCTGTGCACATGTTTCAGTATCATATGCACAGATATCGTAACGGGTAGTATGCAAGTAATCTTACGAGTTATTTTAAAACTAGTACAAACCTTAGCGCTAATATCAATTTACCTGAACGGAATATAAAAATTGTTTGTCGTAGTTGGCAGTGGGCCAGTTATCCTTTTACGAGTGCACGGTACACAGGTAACTCAGTCGGGAACAAAGCGAGCGATGTACTTCGCGTATTACTTATTGTTATAGTCGTCGATTAGTTTGTATTGTTGTATTTATTTTGTATTTTGTTATTGTTGTATTAATTTTGCACCTGTTAAAGTTTGTCTTATTATAGTATATTTACAACATTAAATTAATTATTATCAATGAATTGTCAGTGAGACTATACCAGTTAAGAGCAGTTACTACAGAAAAAATTGAACCAACAATTATACGATTCGAAAAATGTGCTCTCCTCGCAAACGCCGCGAAGCCTTATTAAGTGTAGATAAACGTCATTCCCAGCTTCCCGTAACAAGTCCGGCAATAACTTGTCCGTTACTTGTCACACCGCGATAGGGTGAGCGGGAAGCTATTCATGTAAATACGGAAAAAAATTATGACCGTCTAGTGCTTTAGATTTCCATTTAACTTATCGTTTTCCTTGAAAAGTACAACCTAGCACTTTTCAAAACAAGATAGAGTAAGTATTTGTTATGTAAGAGTGCTACGTCGTAGGTCGCATCCACGGCTTTCAACAGGCGATCAAACGTTTGTTTATTAAAAATAAACAAAATTGTGTAAAGTCCAAGATTCGAATCCCTGAACGTGTAACCCGACGTTACGGTTCATAACAACCGTGAAGGTAGAACGATTAATAATACCGGGTATCCGTAGAGCAAGAGTACAATTCTTAGACTTCTCCATAATGTTTTATAACGCCCGTGATCTGTTATCCAACACAGCCAGTGTGAACTCTCATTATGTGAGCAGGTGGAGACCCATGTCCAGGATGCATTAGAATACATTGTAAGAAAATACTCGTGTCCAATTAGGCTCAATCCAAAAGCAAGTTTATCGCGGCTGGCTGTCGTGGAAACGAGAGGCTTATCCTCATTTTGCAATTCCGTATCCGCCGGGCCGCGGTTACATAGATCTCTCGAATGAT
The DNA here is from genome assembly GCA_018245295.1 of Agara epimachia. Taxonomy (NCBI): domain Eukaryota; kingdom Metazoa; phylum Arthropoda; class Insecta; order Lepidoptera; family Hesperiidae; genus Agara; species Agara epimachia. The sequence continues at coordinate 10,762 of DWMP01000084.1, read as the reverse complement.
ATTGATTTTGTTGACGATTCATTGGAAACGGTGAAAAGATATTATGTATTTTAATAATGATCGAAATTTGAGAACTTTAATAGTCAATATAAAATGATCTCATTGAATACACGGGCTGGTGTACGATGACAATATTAATAATGGAATAATTGGGACAATTCCAACTAAACTAGACGAATAAATGCCTGTTACTGAACCGGGCAGCTGATAACATACATACTGAGTAAATACTCACACATATACTTTTGTTACATCAACCCGCAGAACAAACTTGTTTAACGCACAAATATTTGTTGTGGGTGGGAATCGAACTACTGTGGTTGTGTCATGTAGCTTTATAGCCTTTATCGAGCACATGGCCAGTGCAGCCCTCAAGTCATCGGACTAGCTGATCTGATGATTTGATAGAAAAAGCTGGAGAGCGCTGGTGACCTGATGGAGTATGACCAATTTGGCCCCAGACCACTTGTTTGTTGGTACACTTCAGGGATGAAATGCCTTCAAGATCAATGCGTTATGTTACTCTGGACTTATGTTAAGTGCGGTACTATTAAAATAGTCATTCAAAAGTGTCCATGGTAGTTAAATTTAATTACTTTACATTCAAAATTCCTTAATTCAATAATTTGTTTTTACAGTATCCAACACAGCCGATTATTGCAATTTAATCTGAACAGTATATAGTTGCATGCTGTTCAGATTAAATTGCAATAAAAAATGGACAACTGCTGCTATGACCTAAATAGATGAACAGCCTCCAAATACCAAAATATTCTATTGCCTTTTACCTCACGTTTGAAAATCTATTTTTCAAACATTGCACATATATCATAAACTTTCAAACTTCTAAACTCAACTCAACTTATAACCGCTTAAGGCAGCCGGCAAAGTACTTTTAAAATTTCCTCCAATTTAGAATTTACCGAAACTCGGTTATTTCGGCGATTTATTACCTGTAACGATTGGAAAATAAATTGCCCTAATAGCTTTCGGTATAGAGCCTTTATCAAACTCGAAAGAATTCAATTTGTGAGGTTCGCAACACATTGTTTCAGAATTGATTTTTTCCGTCTAATTTGCCGACGCTGGCAACTTTTTGGTTCCGTTTTCGACAAAATTGTCCGACTCCCCGCGGTTAGTTGCCAATTTTTTAGCTCGACGATTCTATACAGTTTTTTTAAAGACACCTTTGACGATCAAAACTATTGTTCAAGAAAACAGTTTACGTTGCGGCGAAAACTGTCTGTTGGTTAGGGATGACACGTCAATGTTTTTAATTATCTCCAAGTAACGGATTAGAGAAAATAAATAGAAACTTTCTCTATAACGATCGATTATCTTGTGATCTGACGCAGTTGGAGCGAGAAGGCCGCAAACGAACAATAAGTTTAATAATGATTTGTGTTTTTATGAGATTGTACAAACAGTTAATATATTGGTTTAAGCGGGTAAATAACAGTTTGATTTCACACCTCAGTGCGGTTACGTAATTCCGGTGAAATAGATTTAAAATATAATAGCAGCGATAAGTTTAATTTGCAATGTTTTAAGCAAAACTAGCATGTGTCTAAATTGTGGCAACCCTGATGCAAGCTCGCCAACCCCTCCAGCTGTTTCGTGCTCAACTTCCACATTTTGTTTTTTTCCCCGGTTTCGGCCGATAGAGGACTCTCAGTTAACGATTTTCTTTGTTGTTATGTTTAATGGCTTCGCTTCAACGCGGATTAAGAGATTTATGAACGATGCTTAAATTTAACTTAAATTTAACTACACAAACTTACTCCTACTACGAACGCAAATAGGAGTGTTACATTAGATTATTTGCGAAAGCATATTTTTGTTTAGTAATTTAACGTTTATGGTTCCCATATGATTCTGCATATGCATGCAAACATATATCATACAATACTTTTTATTCAGATTTTAATCAGTTTAACTTATAGTGCAATTTCTGTAGATTTGACAGTAACAAATTTGGCAAGTAGGTACTAATTTTAGGACTTTATTTCGACGATTATTTCTTGTGAGTAAGAAAAACATGATAAATAAATCTTCTACGTGCACCACGCCGGAAGTAAATTGTCACGCCTATTTCCGTCGTCAAGCAGATATACGAGTATTATTTGGGCGATTTGGGGGGTTTGAAGGGCGCGGTTGGAAATAGGCTCGGGCACGTTACTTACTGTTGGCTTTGGGTTGCGTGCTACGTTTCGTAGCCGATATACAGGGACGTAGCGGTATTCGTAGCACACAAAAGTTTATATAGCCAGACACGTAACGATCGCAATACTATTTATTATCTCGGTTACAATTATTATTTAATGTAACGTAGTAATGGCACCGTAGCTCGCAATCTGTTATGTAATGTTCCCCATGAGCGCGAGAAGAGGACTTCGGAGAGCCACTTCGCTACGATAAATAGGAGAAGATCAGAATAAGAAGAGTAGGAGAGGCGAAACTTTGTCAAACTCGTAGCCGGTGGAAATCCTCAGTATCTGTCTGCTCCCATGGAATATAGGCGTATTACATTTTTTTTTACTATTATGATTATTTTATTTTACTATTAAGATTTTTTTTTCACTATTGAAATGATCTGCCAAGAAACTTACTATGGCAGACAGAATTCCACGCGAGCAAAGCCGCGGGTAAAAGCTAGTTTTAAACTATACCTAATTAATAATAATACTTCTTAACGCGAGCGAAGCCGCTGGCAAAAGCTAGTATGTCTATATAATGTGATGATCAATACTATATATATAATGAATATAATGTCAATATAATCAATATAATCAATACTTTTATGTTCAATGTTTATTGAACATAAAAGTATTGATACATTTTTAAAAATCGGAATACAAATCAAACAAGAATGGCCAACTGGAGAAAGCCATAAAATATGTCTGTAGCGGTTATTAATAAAAAAACAGTTTTTAATCTAATTACATAATGCTGAGGTTTAATAACGTAAGTAACATATACATTGCATATCAAAACAAAGAAGACTTCATTATTTTATTCATATTTATCCCACTTAAGTATTCTTAGAAGTCTCATTCACTTAAAATGCAAATTCATCTCTTTAATAAAACGAGATTTAATTTTATCATCTTTTATTGTGTACGTTTGTACTGAGCGATGGTGACAGAGCTGCACAAGCGGTACTATTAGCGCACATGCTCCGAGGGTTTCGGGTTCAATTCTCGGTGATGACAAATAAATGTTTTCGTGAAATGTACGTATTAATGTGAGATAATAATCTACCTACACGAATTGTATATACAAATATGTGCACAGTACTTAGGCCTCAGGCAGGTGGGGGCTTGGGATTAAAATACACGAGAGAAGCCTTAGCCAACCCACCGTTTTATAAATACACACTAAAATGTTTAAGACCCTTTTTTGTATTTTATACGATACAAGTTTTTCGATAAAAGGTATAAAAAGTACTTAAGTTTAAATGTATGTTTATTTTAAGACATGGCTCTCACTAATAGCGTTCGGTCTACAACTTTATCTCCCCGAAGATGATTAATGGATATGACGGTGCAGGGCGTCCCCGATATAAGAAACCGCGTGCGTGCGTTATAATTTGTACAAAGTGAAGCCTCATAAAGAACAACTTGAAGTGACTTAAACATTAACACCGGAGTGGCGTAGTGTGCGCCGGCGCTGTAAACAATATTTATAAGTCGAGCTGTTGTCAAGTAAAAACCGTGAAATAAATTTCATTTCGTCGGCGCGCAGCCGCCGCTTATAAATAATTCCGAGCGCAGCGCTCACGGGCGGAGCGGGGAAACTGTTCAAATATTAATAATGCCACATTATTACAACGTACCGTTTTTTATTTCTTATCCTCTCTTTAGGACGGGTAAATAGCTAACCGCTTAAACTAATCCATACATACAGTCACGACTAACTCTTAAGAGTCTCAAACTCAAACAGTTTTATTCATGACAAGGTATATAAATATGAGAAAGTCAAACTTTTTACAGTAATCAAGGCTCTGGGCGCCCTTCAGGTTGCTGTAGACCGGAAGTAAAAAGCCGGTGAAAAAGACCTCCCAGCAGTCTTTTAAATAACACGAGGATAAATAATATTTGTCATGTTGCAGTATGGCTTTAGTCCGATAACGAGCACACGAGGCAGCTCCCCGTGTTGTCACTATCGGCCCGCTGGTAGACAATGGCCAGGTCGCGTGTCCTCTGACAAAGTAAGTAAGTAAGTAAAAACCGGCCTTAGTAGCTTTATTTATCACTGGATTGGACGTCATGTAAAAACTGTAAAATAAATTCTGTTTTATACCCGTCGGAGAGCCGCTAATAAATAATTCCCGAGGGATCGCTCAGACGCGAACTCCTGAAAAACTGTTCAAATTTTAATAATCGCACATTATTACTACGGGCCAACGGGGAAAATATTTTTCAATTTTAACTTCGTCCGGAGGACAAATAGGTGTAGGGTTTGAAAATTGCTTTTTGAACGAATGATCGGGCAAAAGGAATTGAATGGACTATTTTCAACATTTTACATGAAGATAAAAGTAGTAGGGCTTTTGTGACGGTCATTTATACTTAACATGTCAATATGGGCCGTGACAAACAAATGAATTTGTGTTTCTGAAAGGTGAGGAGGCCGGTCTTTGTGTATATTAGCCACTACCATTTCAGTCCTTAAAAGCGTCAAAAATCTGAAGAACAGCTGTTAATTTTGTGTTGGACCCATCCGCCTTACGAGTCTCTAAGGACCTACTTTCCATCACAAAGTGATTTTATGTTTCCTAATCAATTTTATGTTTCCTAATCGCAACTCGAAGGACCAAATAAAATTTTAATTTTACGTCTACATACTTTAGTACTGCTAACTAATTTACCTCACTGTGCGTAGTGTGTACAAATAACCAAACCCGCTGTTTGAATACTGGTGTAATTTGCAATTTGCAAGATCACCAGCTAAGTGGGTGTAAGCATTTTCTAGTGAGGCTTGCTGATCAATCGCCCTATATATAAATAAACTGTGTTGTGCGGATGTTAGATCGTACATACCAATAAACCTTACGTCAAGGTTACTGACTTTTGACGGGCAATTTAAAAATTCTACGGCCTACTTATAAAAGAATATTTCACATCATCGATATTGTTCAAGCACTTTTATCAACCATAACTTATCAATCAACTTGATAACCAAGGGATTGTATAAATATGTAGGCTGCGCCGACCAATAAAAAAACCTTTCAGCGCCTTTCCGAGCGGCCTTTCAGCGAACCGTGGCGAGGGTTGGAAATAATTCGTTGGACACGGCGCGGGGATAACGCTGTATTTATAACAACAACGGACAATAGGGGATGTTTTGGGGTGTGCCGATTACTAAATTTGATACGTAGATATATATTTGTATATACAAATTGAAATTGTTTTATTCATTGTAAGGTACATACATACACTGAATCATGCCTCGGTGCCTCGTAGTTTGGCCTGTATACTTTTAACAATAATTTTCGAGAATCTTGTACCACCATTCGGTTGCAAATTGCAAACGATCCCCATACTTAAGCCACACTTGGATGGGTCACCGCTAGTGGTAAATGTTGATGAGCGTTTTTGTGCCTCAACGGGCAAGCAATCAACCCCGGTTGTCTTCGATAGCGCATAAGCGTTGAACTTTCTAGAAAGTCTTAAAGGTAGTACACAGCCTATAGAGGTGTTGACTGCTAACCCATATCTCTAATAATAATCCGCACTAAAGCAGCGTGGTGGAATATGCTCCAGGCCTTTCGTATTTGCAGAGATAATAGCCTAATAGTGAGTATATAATATAAAGGTTTCATACACGTATCCGCAATCTGCAAATATGTATTTCATGGATATATGAGACGCGATATTTTATATTACACGGACAACTCGCGCCATACATTGTTGCCTGGGGCAAATTTGATTTACGATTTGTGTCTCCAACAGACATTACTTATCGAATGGTTTTTGAATTTCCCATGCAAACAGGGGCATACATTTTTATATTTTCGCCCTGGAGAAGTGTTGTCTAGTAACTTCGTAAACAACAAGTAAGGCACTTGTTCCACCGCGACGGTGTAACGAGAAGCGAGAATGTAGAAATCGTAATTAAAACGCAAGCCCACATACTCTCTGGCGTTTGAAGACTGATAACACGCATTTGATACTTACGGCCTGAAATGGCATTGTGACAGGAGAGCCTTGGAATAATAATAATAATTCCAACAATGGAATAATATAAAAGGCTGATGTTGGTGATTGCGGGTATTAATGGTATGGAGGCGTAGTTTTGACTAGGTTGCCTAACGACTGGTTAAGGCAATGAATCAATTATTATTATATTGTTGCACCTCAATGACTATGTTTTCCACTAATTAATAGAGAACAGAAAAGTTTCAAGCATACAGCATTTTAAATTTCGAATAACGGCAAAAAAACACATAGATAATTTTTAAAAAGTTAGAAAATAAAGGTAAAAATAATAAATTTCAATTTCAGTAAATATTTCGTAAAGGTAAAATGTTTATGCTCGTAGGTAAAGCGAAGGTAAACTTCATCAAGGTGACATTCACCGCCGCTGACCAACACAAAGCGATGTGTACTCGTGGATTATTTAGCAGTGAACAATGAAAACTTTTTATATCTAAAATCGTTATTGTACCGAAAATCGTTGTTTAATGTTAATAATTCTTACCTCATATTACGTATATTTCTTGGATATCAGAATATTTTATGGAAACGGGTCGATTAATATCGAAGAAGGGGCGATCATTTAGTTGAACCCCAAATAACTCGATATAAAAATTCTTCAATATTTTTTTTTACATAGGACGCACACTGTGACAAGACATATTATACTATGTAGTTAGTAAAAATTACAATGTTCCTAAAATTGGAGTAATTAATTAATTAATATTATTTTAATTTTGAGCAATTGTTTATATCGGTTTAAATTTCGCAGATTTCGCCGTCAAGTGATCCAGAAAGAATAATTGATCGGCGGCGAACCAGGGGGGGGCGGCGGCGGCATTTGTTTTACGGCTTTTACCCCACTTCGGTTGGGGTAAGGATTTAATATTTGTTCATTTTATTTTGTTTTACTCCCCCATTACATTTCCGGTTAAAATATTGTTCTATATCGATACGATTTTTGATATCTTTTCTTGTAATCTTTTCAGCTACAGACCCATTACAGTAGAGTTTCAATAAACTTTTCAGTGTGTTTCTTCATTTCCTTCCCGTAGCAGTTCACAGTAACATGAACTTTATGTGAATTAATTCCGTTCAACTTTTTACTTTGTTAACGAAACAAAAATTTCGGGAATATTCTTAGCTACGATCTTTTTATCTTTCGCGGCGGTTACAAAATTTCAAAAGTACCTCTCAGCTGAAGGGCACGCGGTTATCGTATGCGATACCATATTAATATTTAAAGAGTTTAATATACGAGAACTTGGTGTATGTATGTATTTCTTACTGGCCGCGAGCTTGGTTTTTGGCGGAGTGGAATTTATTTCTCGATTTTCCACGAGTACTTCTCACATGGTAAAAATGTTTGGACTTCAACCTGGGAAATATTGTTAGTTGACCTTGATTAACTACTACACGTCTTTGGTATGATATTGTTATTTGATTAAAATAAAATATCTTAGAATAAACGGAATTAAAATTCTTTATTAATTTACGCTACGGTATAGTAATTATACTTGACGATTGATAATGATGTAAATAAATAAAATAAAAATGTAAATATGTAACTAAAAAGTTTGACAGAAATATATAGGTACTAAATGAAATACTAACGTGAGATGCGCGACCTATGGGACATAAGTAGTCAAAAGAATATCCATAATTCATAAAAATAAGTTGATATCGTACAGTGTTATTAGAGGAAGGGTTCGTTGTAATAACATGCAATTATTGAACAGTTCTTGCAGGCCCTCCGTTCGAGTGCCATTAATTATGTAGCAGCGGGGCGGCGGCGCGCGGCTCTTGCGAAACGGAATTCATTTTATGTTTTTTGATCAGTTCAGCTAATAAACGAAATGGACGAATAAGTGGTAGCAAACTAACAACACTATATTTAATCTATAATAACACGTAAATAAGAATTTTATAAATAAGCACTAATAAAATTAGGAGCATACATAGCGATTTAATGGTATTTTTTATTTGATAGCGTGAAAATAGCCGCGTTACGTGTAGACTTTTGGGATGGCGTTCGATGGAGGGGGGCAATGGAGGAATTCGGGGGGTTAGAGGTGAATTTCGTTGACCGTGGCCCGCACGAGCCTCATATAAATGCCCTATCTGTTGTTGTATATTGGAATATCTTGAATGCTTCCTCATTCTGTATTGATTTTTGCGCTGTTTTTTTTATTCCTAATATTAAAGCATCTCACCGTGTACAGTTTTCTATGTCAGTATATTATAATTAAATTGATTTCCTCTATGTCAATAACCTCATGCACCGCCCGCGCTTAACACTCCGTGCTCATGTCAATGATATACGAAAAGTTATACACCAACATGGCTACGTTTTGCCACAAAATAGAGCCTTTAAGGTAACATCCTGTACAGCGTTAGTTGCAAGCATCCGATATAATTAACCGTAGTTACACCTAATTATATCATCGTCAACAGTCAACCGAGGTTAGTCGGTGGAAAATGATAAATCTTCCCTTTGTTAAAAATAGTAATAAAACAATTGAACCGTCACAAGCTATGCTGTTACATTAAAAGCGGGCGTTGTTTAGGAAAAAAAAATGGAAAACGACGTGTTTACAAGTGTTATTTAACGTGGTCGGTTACACGGTGCCGCTGAGATTACGATCACAAAAAGTGTGATGTAGAAAGAAATTCAGTTTCTGCTTTGGCGTGTTCATATTTAGCACAGAGATAGAGTAATTAAAAGTTGAAATTAAAATTGTGTACACTGCAATTCCACTGCGAGAGATTCTGACGGTATCACCGTCGGCGACACACGACAAGCGACATGACCGTAAAATTGATGTACTCTACAAAAGACGGATAAAATTGTTCTTTTAAAATGCGTACACTCTTTATTCTCTGGATATTGGATAATTCATTTAAAAAAAGAAAAAACAGTTTTTCATTTTCATCTTTATTTTTAGTCCGCTTGTTACTATGCTTCTCTGACAGACGACTGAACCGCCCCTTAACACAGCTGATATACATATAATGACTATTTTCCAAGTAATCCTAGTCCTTAATCTTATTTACAGGAATCTTTGCCCTATTTCTATGCAGACATAGTAGAAATGATTCATAAAAGATACGTTCTAGTCACGGGTTGGCTTATCTCTATCCGGCTGTAACCAAAATAATAGCGTTTACAGTCCATACAACATGCACTTTCTCCTGAAAGAATTGGCATAGAAACGATGATAACAAAATGACATTCGATATATTCCTAAGCGAGTGAAATATCGCTTATTCGCTAGCGGGGGAATACGTAGCCGAAAGCGTTGTACTGGACATAATAACGTAGTCTTGATTATACTTTTTTTTTTTATAACAATAACTAAATTCTATTCCCTGCAAAACTGTGAAAGGTAAACTCCGAGCATAAAAATGTTCCTTTACATTAAAACTTTCTGAGTATAGTGTATCTATATAATAAGAAAATATATATTTTTAAAATTAAAAGCAAGATTTTATTTAAGTCATGTTCTAAAATGACTCAAGTCTATTGTGTTTACTTGAACCTTATTTGAGTTCATTATGAAATCAGCTCATATAGTATTGTCATCGATGTTATAATATAAGCAAGTATTTCAAATTTCGGTTCAATTGTTTAACTAATTTCAATTGTTTAAGTTTAAAGCGTACCTGCAAACTTTGCTCCGTACGTCATAATATTGCAGGATAACGCTTTTAAGAATAAACGAATAATTTGTCGTTTATTTATGTTATTAGACCTTTTTAAGCTCGCTTAAATTTTAAAATTTTGATTACGTATGCTTTTAATTGCATCATATTTTGTTTCTGGATACAAAACTTTCTGTTCAGGACGCGCGACCATATAGAAACGATCATCGTCCTTTGCCAAGCTGATTGTTTGAATCAACATTATTTTTTAATTTACGTAGAGTAGAATACTAAAGTTAACTTTGGCACTATAAATTGATTGTGAAAGGTAGTCACGAACTGAGCAGCTTATTTGCATGACACAAAATGGCTTTTAACTGGGAATATTTATATTGCGACCGTCGCGGCCGAGCGGAGCGGAACTCGGGCATTCAGGCATTTGCTAATGAACATATTAAGTTAATAACGAATTTTGGTAAGTCGTAAATTGTGTAACAAAATACCAGCTTCAATCACAACTAAAATAATTATTGTACTATTGTTTTTATTACTATTATACCCTCATGCCAAGTGTCCGACAGGGTAGGCAGCAAGCGGAGAGTGTCGAATATCTCTTATCATTACTGACACGATATAATTAATTACTATCTTCAATTTGTTATTGTTATTGTAGTCAGGTAAATTTGTCTTTATATATTATATTCTATGATGAATTGAACTGTTCTATAAAAAAAATTGACATAACAACTTAGGTAAAGTTGTTAACACAAATACGCAATAGATGGCGTTACCATCCAAAGGTTTTATAAAATCCGGCTTTTAGATATAACATTCAAGAATTTCAATACAATTGTCAAGTTTGAGTTCAACCTGGGCTTTCAACCTTTCAGCTAACAAGATCGCTATATTCGCGCCCGAGTTCG
>DWMP01000083.1:0-12270 GCA_018245295.1 Agara epimachia | reverse complement strand
AGTACCTATCGAAACACATCTTACGATCGTGACTATGACAACAGGGAACCGCGTAATGAAATTAGTAATACGATGTGGATCGAATGGAGCTTTACACGTTGTGAGTACACGTATGTTTATTAATGTGATCTTCTTTTATATGATTTCCTTTTTTATTTACCGAGAACTGAAAAAGAGGGACGTAATCGTTCCGACGCGATTGAGACGTCTACTCGAAGACCTTTTTGTGAAATCGGGGAAAATGCAATTCAATTGTCTGTCCTAATTTCACCGTCGTTTTGTGCGAGGATTATATCGCGGGTGTGACAGTCAATTCCGAGGCTTCCGATTCCGAGGCTCTTCAATGTATTACGAATTTGACGAGGCGAAAGGAGTTGATAGACTTATAAACACAATTACCTACTTGCAAACTAACAATGTGGAATTAAATTTTACGTAAGGTAGGTCGCTACGACGGCACTGGACTGAATCGTTCGACAACATCGAATTGAAATTTATTTAAACTAATAAAAATCTTTCTGGAGGGTGATTTTTTACGACGTTCAATCATAATCACGGACGAATTTTCGCTCAAAATTAAGCTGACGAATAAAAAGGCGGATTCGATTCCTGAATTCAATTTACATGAGAACAGAATGTTGATATAATTGGAAGGAAAGAGGACTTTAGCAGACATTTTTGAATCAGTTTTTATGGTGAAATTTAAGCTTTAATCTTTGTGGGATTCTCTTTTAAAATTGTACTGTTTAGATAGTATACAGATTGAAATGATAAGGCAAAAACAAATTGAAAAAAACCAGCAAGCACGAGGACGACAGTATTGTTACATTAGCATATGGAGAAGGCATATAATAGGGATTCACTTGAGACAATATACATATGTAGATGTATACGAGTATAATAAGATGTTTTGACGTCAGAGGATGAGATGAAGAATGCTGCCTTACCTCGTAAACACGAGACAGAGTAGCGTAACGCATAATATCATCAATTGTTGAGAGAGAGCCGATTGCGACTTTTGCATGGCGCGGTGCAGATCGTTCTGAAATACAACATCCCATCTATAAACATACGGTCGCACGGAAATCGTTAACGATGCAGGATTTTGTAACCCTATGTAAGGTTCGAGTGTATAAAGCTGTTTGCCGAACCACTCATCAGATGTACCTACATATATTTGTTTAATAAGTACAGATGTACAATTTTTTAAATTAATCGTGTTGTTAATAATAATCGCCATGATTTCGATTAACGATTATGGTTATTATTATGAGCTCCAATAAAGAAGGCATGAAATATTGAATTTCCATGATGGAACTTAAGAAATTGTTTATCATGTAGTCACTTACAAACATGTTTTCAAGAGATCTCTTAGCCAGCCAGCAATTCAAAAAAACCGGGATGAAAAGGTTACGCAGCGGCGGGAACGGAACCTGTTGATGTTGACGGACACTTCTTATTTCATAATTCGATTAGGTTACTGACTTTTCAGTACTGTGGTCGGCGAATGTGACCACTAAGCCGCAGCTTGTTACTTTATGTGTCATCCAAAACAAATATGTGTGTGTGACATCGAACAAATGTCTTCTTGTGTCTCGGTGTAAAATTACATGTAAACACATTTTAACTAGAGCGAATGTGTTCTACCCTGTTTTATTAGCCTAAAGCGTGATTTTGCTTCAGTTCATTTAACACTATGCTCTTAATGAATGCAATATATGTGATTAGGTAGTGTCTTCACAGTCGACACCTGCATACTTACAGTCAGAGCGAAAGGTATCGTATTGACCATCTCCAGGATAAAGTGGAACGACATGATTTGCTGCCAGATGTTGCCCTGAAATACCCGCACGGATATACAAATAATATACATATTCGAAAACATGTTAGGGTCCGGTCGCGGCTCGGACCGCGCACAAAGCGAGCCCGCGCGGGACGCACGCGACGCGTCCGCCGCTCTCACTGGAGTTCCGCTAAGCGCATTTCGACAACAAACATTGGGAAAATGTTGTGCAATTGTGTAAATAGTTCTTCATTCTAAGGAAACATATATTTTATAAGTGACGTTACACAGCGAGTTAGTATAAAACTATTTCGAAATTCTAAATTGGCGTTATCAGTATACCGATGACAAGTATAGCGATGATTGAAATATTCCATACCTTGTATCCGAGGTAAGCCAGCAGGACGGCCTCGGCGAAGGAGATCATAGCGAGCACCACTTGTACCACCCACAAGTAGAAGGGGCGGTTAACCCAGATGATACCGTCCCAATTGATAATGGGTCTCTCCTGGAATTCTTCTTCCGTAAGGTTCGCGGAATGCTCGAACTCGGTTTTATTGCCCGGCTTACAGCCATAACTGGAATAATTAGTAGTTCAGTTTGATATTCATTACATATTATACTATATTACAGAATTGATGAGGTATGAAGTAGAAGCGACAATCGTCGATCAGGAGCACTAAGGTCACTATCAAATTGTAGCAATTCGGGCCTAAGTCGTGCTCATGTGGTTGGCGTTGTTTGTGCAGATTCAATCCCAAATACGAATACAAGGTCAGACAGTGGAACTTTAACATATGTACAAGTGAAATGTAACAGTGCAATTCCTTCTATTGTAAGACGGTGGCGGCTAAGTATTGAAGGCGGCCGTCGGTGCCATGACTTTTATCTACGTGCTCGACAGAAACAACAGGGCTAACTTTCAGCGACTAGGGAGAGATGCGATCTGTCGAGAAATATTCGAACACGTGCTTAAAACGGACATCTAGTTTCAGTACGGTAGCAGGAGGGGCAGTAGTGCGTCCGCTCTATAAGACAGAATTGGTGTCTCTCATGCTGGTTATTACTATTTCTTACCTGTAGAACGCAGCATTGCGTGCACCGCTATAACAAGAAAGATAATGATAGCTATCCAGGCAAAATTTGCAACGAAATTACTCGTAATAGCCAAACCATAACAGCAGAACGACATGCCGAATGAAAGTTAGATTTGTTGTGAAAACGTAAAAAAATTTGATACTGCTATGTTGAATACACTTGGTGCTCAAATAAACTATAATCTTACGATAAAATTAATACTGTTCATCGAGAGCCATGAGTTTGCAACTAATTGCTTCTTTTCATTACTAGCCAGGAAATATTAGGGAATAGAAAGTGTCTTAATAAGTATGAATATTATGGCTGAAGGTATATGTATTATTGTTATTGACTTTGAACCGAACCTGGCATTGTGGACCGGAATATTTCCCGCCACAATGAATGACTGACTTTGAGAATGGTTCTCTTCGGTCAAAGAATATGTCGCTCTACAGAATCCCATCTATCGTTAATAAAATCAGTGGGATCTATTTTGAACATATTGATTTAATTTCAGTTAAATAATATTAGAGTTGGGAACTGTTGGAATCTGTCCTTTAATTGTTCAATATTAACTTATTATTACAAATATTAATCACTTTCGTACAAAATAAAGGAGCTAAATTATAATATAGAGTAGAATTTAACGAATGTCTTATCACAAAAGATCAACCATGATATATTCAATGACACGACCAGCGCCGGGAGCCACTCACCACGAGGCGCTGATCGGATCTCCATCGGCACACACGCGGAAGATGTAAAGCAAGCAGGCCAGGAGCTTGAACACCAAATTCGCGATGCGTATACGAAGGCCTGTAACAATTGTAGATACATTTTTGATAGAAATGATGGAAACACTCTTTTTAAAATAAAATTTATCAATGATTTGATTCAATAAAATGCATGAGGTGTTTTGACAGTCTTGATGGCAACGAAGTTTTCAGAGCTGAATTTTGAAATTATGAATTACCTCTAAGTCTCTTTGGACAGCACGTTCCTGCTGCCGCTGTCATACAGGAGCAAGCCACTGTTGTACGTTTGTGAGTGCAACCAAAGCATAACATAAGCACAACCAAACTGGATTTTTGCGACACGTGCATAATTTTCGAACTTGAATAGTGCACAAAGAAAACAAACCAATTATAGCGAGGTATACTATACAGAGCAGTCGAGCAGTCGGGTGGTGGGGGCCGGGATACCCAGAGTCCGATAGCATTTTTATTGTAGTTTAGCTTTGCTAGTCGGAGATTGAGATTTTCAGTTATTCGATTTTTCTAAATTGTCTGATTTGTTACCTCCAAGGATGGTAATCGACCTAAATCAAATACATAATTTAAAATATAAGGCATCTTTATATGTATATTCGGAGCTCGCTGTGTTTTCGTAGTAACACATGTGATCCCGTGAGAAGTACCAGTACTGCCGACGTCCCCAACTCGGCTGAGATGGAATATCATGTCGATATTAGAGAACAATGAGTACAATGCACGGGTCGACGCGTCCACGGCTTGACTGCTGTGGGCCGTGCTCACTGTGAATGTTCTAACCATAGATAAATACTAATATACACATGTATAGTGCGTCGCCACGGACACGGCCGCCGCATGTCAACAATTTTTTTTATCTATAATGAATATAAGCTACAGATTATAACAGTCTAACAAAAAGTCTCAACATTTTTTTTTCTACCCTTTTGTTGTTCCACTGCTGGACCGGGTCTCCTCTCATGGTGAAAGGGATTTAGGCCATAGTCTACCACGCTGGCCAAGTGCGGATTGGTAGACCTCACACACCTCAGAAAATATTATATCATTTATAACATCTCTAAGCTGTGCAGGTTTCCTCACGATGTTTTCCTTCACCGTTATAGCGAGTGATATTTAAATTTTACTTATAAAAAGCACGTAATAAATCAGAGGCGTGCCAGGATTCAACCCAAACCTCCGGAGTGGGAGGCTGAATTTCAAACCACTAAGCTATCACTGCTTTGCTTGTCTTTATACATGCATCAAAGTCGTTTAACATTCTCGTTTCTTTTATAATTTCGTCAATTTATAAAAATTACATGACATAATCAACACACATTTTGAAGGAATGAAATCTAAAATATGAATTTCCTTTTAACATCTATAGCCAAATATTAAAAAGAATGTCGTAATGTTGAGTACAATATGAGGAAAATACATGACAGTAATTTTACACAAAAGGTTTCCTCAAGGCGGCTACTGGTATGTTTGTTTTGGAATAAAAAAATATACCTAAATAGTTATTACTATATAGGGAATCATAAGCCACATGAGTTGTATATGTTCACACACAGTCCGCTGGCTTCTTGGTACAGTGGTCGTGGGTTTGATTCCCACGCAAGACAATCATTCCCGGCTGAAGTACTAGATACACGGACAGCGCATTCCTTCTATAAAGCACACACGAAAGAAGGATTGTTTAATATTTCACCCCCAAGCTGGTAAAAAAACGGATGAAAGTTAAAAAATACGCCAATTTTGAAGTTAACACTGAAAAATGATATTTTGTTTGCAGATACAAATTAGAGTTAACAGCTTGCTAAATCGGTGATATTACGCGTGTGAGATATTTTCTAACTGCATAACATGTGATTTTATTATTAATGGATTATTATATCGTTATATAGCATGTTTCAAATTAACAAATGAACATCGACTCACTTCACATTCCCGGCTAAACAAGTTCCTACATGTACATTTCCCGAGATTGAATGTTGGATGTCAACATCTTGAAAATGTAAATCATGTCAAGAAGGCATACATTCTCTAAATAGACGTTACATAATAAAAGCTTCGCGCGAGCTTTAGAAAGCACTCAGCACACCTATTTGTTAGCGGCTTCCCAACGGTTCCCATTATTCGCTTTTTAAATTAATCTGGACATCAAGGTTCGCAAAGACGACAGATGACGATGATCATTATATATTATCTGATATTTGGTACAAAGAAGATAGTAATGTGTAATTGAGTCTCCATCAATCCTCGCATTTAAAGTGGGTTGAAGTTCAATTGCCTTTTTTTATTGTAGATAGATGGTCAGTTAGGTGCAGTCTAAGAAATAGCACTCTCGCCTAAAAATGGATACGTTGAAAAATTTTCCTAAGGCTTTTATAGAAGAAAAGTCTGGAGCATATACGAAAAGCATTTTAAAAAAAGAACGTTATTGTAACTTTGAAGCTTAAAAACATTTTTTGAAGGACTTCAAAATATTTATTGACACAGTAACATTCGAAGTAACACCGACGCAATAATGTATAATCTGTATATATAAAAGCGAAAGGTCTCTCACTCACTCATTCACTCATTCACTCATCACAAAATCTCAGAAACTACAAGTGCTAGGAGTTTCAAATTTTGCATGCTGGTTCTTTTAAGGACGTAAGTGCTCACTAAGACGGGATTTTATGAAATTCAACTCCTAAGGGGGTGAAATGGGAGGGTGAAGTTTGTATGAAACTTTCTCAATTTTAAACCGATCGGGCTGAGACTTTGCATGCATAAAGCTACTATGACATAGGCATCCCCTAAGAATGGATTTTGATAAATTACACCCCTAAGGGGATAAAATAGGGGATGAAAGTTTGTACAAATCTTCTTAGATTTTATTTAAATTCAAACGCGGACGAAGTCGCGCGCACAGCTAGTTGTTAATAATTTCACTGTACTTTTAATGCAAAAATCTATGGTAATAATATGTAATAGTAACAAATTTTTTGTCTCTTATAAAAAAACTAAAATTAGTTGCACCCTTAAAACATTAATAAGTTTTTTCCAAAACCTGTAATATACAGGTCATCACTGACCTCTGTGGGATTAAATAAGAATATTGTATAATTAAAATTGTCACATTATAAAGCAATAAATATCTGTAAAGGACTCAATCGTTTTCCTTGAGTTGTACTGAAATAAATTTATTTTAACAGTACAAGAATATCAAAGAACACTTATTGTAATAACGTAAAGCCTTTAGAACTTGCGTTCTTTGATAAGCGTTTGAATGAGTTTTAACGGAGGAAATTGTGCTGATATAAATTAATTGTAGAATCTTTAACTGTTTAAGAGACTCACGAAGATATTAATTATAAGGGTTTTTATGTCATAGCATCTGAATCAAAACAGTTAGAACCTCACAATTATGCAAAATACTCACTTACTCACGACTATACGGAATTTCCTAAAAAAAAACCAATGTGAGGTATTCAACAAATTTGGACGTGTTTTGTGATAGGACATCAATTCAAAATGAGATTTCTCCATCACCCAGCCAAGAGTGTCCATGTGTAATTAAACTATCCTTCGCCCACTTAGTTCAACTATATTCGCCTATCTTAGACCAAGAATTGGTGTTTAAAGAATTTCCCAAGTTAATTGAGAACAACCATCTTCTACATAGGTTGGATTTACGTTTTACTGGGCTGCAATGCTTCTGATGCTTTGCGCCTTGATTTAAAAAGATTGTCTGCATCTCTAAAACACAAGTCCTGACGTCTTTACGATTTAATCAGAAATTTAGAGGAAAAATCGACGTGATCACAACACCAACAGGTAGGTACACAACAAGAACTAATTTGGGCAAAATTATATTAAAACCGCATGACATAGCTTGGTCAAATAAATTTGAGTTTCGTACGGGCTCATAAAAGTTTTACAAAATATCATATAACTTTAGCCGGCGGCTTCGCTAAACGTGGTCCAAGCATTTACCAACTTCACAATTTCATGCATGCGCATTATCATTACGTCCTACAAAGGCTTTGCCCAAAAGTTAAATATGTAGTTTCAGAGCCGTTTTAAAATGCTTATTAAAAATATACATTATAAAAACAACTATATCATAATGTATATAATTACTGTGAATTTGCACACTTTTGGTTCTATGTCTGTTCTCTTTGAATTCATATGGAAGATACGGATGAAAACAAAATTTACTTTGGGACAAGAGAAGAGTTACGCGATAGTGATCGGCTCGAGATGCAAACTGCGGTTCTTGGACTTAATTATACATAGTTGTCTGGATGCTATAACAGTTGCAGTGCATTCCTGAATCTACCTTACCATTCTTATACATATTGCTGTTGGAAGTATTAACATGTGGGAAGTCAGAATCAATTAGGACGCACTTGACGTATTAACCGGGTGACATAATGTTTTTGATTTTCGTCTTATACATTATTCTTCTGCACATTCTATTAAACTAGAAGAAGTAACCACGTACTAGACTAACTAACGTGTCGTTGTTAAAGACAGTTTGTTCACGGTAAAATACCGAGCGTACTTCAGTCTCCCTGTATTAATTGTATTAAATACTGGCTTTTTCCCGCGACTTCGCCCCGCGCATATATTATTATACATATAAACCTTCCTCTAGAATCACTCTATCCATTGAAAAAACCGCATCAAATTCCGTTGCGTAGTTTTAAAGTTCTAAGCATACATAGGGACATAGGGACAGCGGAAAGCGACTTTGTTTTATACTATGTAGTGAAGTGTTTTTTCCTTCAAAATGAGAGCGCAGCAGGAAGGAGAAAGGTAATTGGAAGCGGCTATGAAACTGTCATTTTTGCTTCAAAGTTCCGTGGAAAGTCAGCAATAGTTCCGCACAAAGCTATTTCAATTAAAGTGCGGAGAAAAGATCGCGGTGATTGATTCTGGCGGGCCAAATTTTCGATTCCAGTGCTATTCTTCACGGAGCTTTTTGTGCTTTCGGAATTCAGGTGTAACGATGTAATTTATACCGGAAAATGGTTCTAATCAGAGTTATATTGAAAGAACACTCAACTTTGTGGTTCTATCAACTTCTGATAGTTTTTGTTTGTCCGTCGAAAGGGGAATTTGTTGCAGAAACTGGTATTGCAGTAACCATTTTATTTGGAATCGGATCCATATAATGTAATGTTAAATTAAATAATTATTTTCAAACTTCATTGTAGTAACATATAAAATATCAAATTAAAAACTCATATTTGATCATTTTTACTATTACAGGTCTATATTATCGTTTCCTTACGAGAACCTTATTTGTTACTCACTTGCGTTGTTTTATCTGATTATTACTCGAATACTAGTATGTACATAATTATGCTTGGCATATATAATATTCTATGCTGCCATCAAAGAATTTCCACGTACATTTTTGAAAACATTATCCGAACTTTCCATTGTGACTGTGTACGCGCTAAGTAGAACACTTTTAGCCTGCACCGTAGGACACACACAACACAGGTATCGTAGAACGGCTTTTAAAGGCACAAAGTGATTTTTTGCACGGATTGGTAGTGGACATTTTTGGCATCACATTTTAGTTCCTCTTTATAATTTTACAGTGTCCAACGTTTAGTGTGATGAAGAATTACTTTTTTTTCCTAGAATTTTTGTTTACTATGCGCCAAAATACGCCATTTAGTTTTTTCTATTGTAATCACGCGGAGTTAAGGGCTTTTGACATACAGAAGTTTGTACATTCTCTGAACTTTCAACTTGGGGGGAATTTTTGTGCAGATTTCGTATAAAGATAAAATGGAAATCGAGTTTGGCTTTTGGTTTTTTTTTCTATTCTGTTTTACCGTACTTTGTTGCATTTGTAAGGTACCAATGAGAGTTACAATTGTTTTGTAATCATTTTTGAATTTAAAAACCTATTTAAAATATGTTTAGTTTGGTTTTAAAATGTTGTTTCGTATACATAACTACGCTACACAGTTCAAGGAAACTCTTCGATTGTGGCCACGTAGTCGCTAAGTGTAAGCTTATCCAAACGTAGTAATGTACGTATCGTAAAAGTGTATGAAAGTTTTTAATAAATATATATAAATAGATTTCAAGCTGCAATGTTCAAGTGAAAATTTGAGCTGGGAAATATCGAAGTGTTACTACCTACTTCCTATGAAGTATTTAATATTTAAAATGCATAAATAAGTGATAAAAAGGCAAAAATCAAAATTCAAAAGACTTCTATATTTTATTGTGTTACATTAAGAACTTTGCTATGTTAGGTCAGTTTTTAGGAAATTCTTTGAAAGTATAACAGAATTGCTTTTGTGCTTGCTATTCGTATTCATCAGATAAAACCTTGTTAGCTTACAAAACCAGGTAATTACATTATGTTCTCCGTACTACTTTAAAGGAAGCTCGAAAATATTTCGTGCACAAATTTTACACAAGCCATACACAAAAATTTGAATTTACTTCACTTTTGAATTTCGAATTAACTTTTACATTTCATATGAAATCAGTGGTTCTAATTGGCTGCAGTGGGTACTTGTGGTTTTAAGTAGGTTACTGCAGATCTGCGGTCTATTCTGTTCGACACTATTGAATTTTGTTATCCGAAAACGATTATTTTTGTTTAGCGACACAATATTTCCCCCCCATTTTTACAACTGAGATCTAGAATAGGGTCAGATCGATGGGCGTCATTTATGTACATTTCGTACATGTATTCTTTTTGGTAAATAAAAAGTTCCAGGAAACTCTAATGGATAGCATGAATATTCCGAAAGTTAAGTCCGTATCAAATGTTCCACCGTTAGGTTCTCCCTCTCTTTCTATCTCGTGTACAAAGATGCAATGAAGTTTGCTACCAAGTAGCAATAGTCTGTGAAACTGGGAAAGAAAGTCTTTTATTAAAAACATAAACTTGGAACCTAGTTATTTTATAGAGAATTTCATATTACAACATTTTCTCGTCGCATAAGAATCTACGTGTAAGAATTTTGATAAAATATTCGCTCATCAAATTTTCTGATGTGGAATGTGGGTAGTTATGATGGTATGACGAGGCAATATATATTATGTAGGTATGCATGAGGTATATAATGACGATATAAGAATATAAGACATTAAATGATGTAAGAATGTTGGTACGGGAAGTATTCAAAGAAAATGTATCTATGAGAAACGTGGATAAAATGGGCTGCTACTCGTATGTTAACAAGTTTTATTAGTAATGTACTGGTAAATTTATTTGTGGTAGGTACTCCAAATTAACAGAATGCATTTAGATTTTTTCTTCACTTCAGCCTCGTCCTTTACTTTAAACAAATTTTTAAAGTGATTTGATTATTCAATGATGATGATTAATTCAATAAAGCGAGATGACGCGAAGTGAAGTATCTGGAAGTAAAGTGTGGTAAAAATATACGATTTCAAATAACTTACCCGTCGGCAAAAATCCTCGGAATATGATATGAGTGTTCGGTATATATTTTGTAGGAAATTGTAGGTTTTCGAAAATAATGAGGAAGTTTATATAAGTCATCCGCTGAGAATATTTTTACTGAAGATTTGAAATGGAGCTTCATGTTTAGGTATTAAGAAAATGTGGGTACCTACTATAGAAATAGTCTCGCTTAATTTTCATTTGGTGACATCCCTGAAGCATACATCTACAGTAACGCATTCCGCTAGGGAATTAAAATGGTGCAAGCCTTTAAAGTTATATGTACATCAAATAGAGCTTGGATTTCTAAGTAACAAGTTGAATCCGAGAATTAACAGCACCTTCAAAAAGTCAATCGTGCAATATATTTTTTCCTAACCTGAGTTACCTACGGCGTTCCGTATGCGACAATGTCTCTTATTTACCACCTCATCAATATATAAGCGAGTTCTCACATAACACTCGAGCTTACTCCAACAAGCGACCGCTTTAAATTTGATTTAGGGCCCTTCAAACACAGTTTCGATCACAAATTACGTTACGCAGTAACGTTGTTACCAAATTAATACAGAGTCTGCTACATTAAGCGTAGAGGGACCACAAAAGCTAACCCCGAACTAGGGTTGTCGTGTAAACACGACAATACAAATTGCTCAAATATAGATTACTGTTTCGATACTTTGCTATAAAATATGCCGAAAACAACTCGAGTTTAAAATAATCGTAATCCTAACAAAAATTTTAGATGCTTATGTTTGTTACGCTTTCACACCTTTTCTATCCAATCAATCATTTTGAAATTCCGTACACACAATGTCAAGGGAACTGAAAAAGATATGGGATACCTTTTATCCAAAAAAAAGGATTCATGAAGCATAGAACAATAGAATGAATAGTAGGTATATGAACGTTGCATAAGAACAAAGGTAACTAATTGTGCTGTTTTCTAAGGTCTTGTTGAAACCGTTTGTAAAAATCAGTACAGTTATAATAGGGTCAGTTCGCACCATCGTTCGTTTTTGCTCCGCGCGCCGCTCGTGTCACGTTAAGGGCAAATATTGTTATTGACAGGGCGACAATAATAACATAAATATCTACCCGCGCGTGAACGAAGCGGAAGAATTTTGGTGAACATGAACCCTTGGTATTTGAAGACGGAATAATAATAATCACTACATAGTATAAAACAAAGTCGCTTTCCGCTATCTGTCCCTATGTATGCT
>DWMP01000082.1:0-12288 GCA_018245295.1 Agara epimachia | reverse complement strand
ATCTACTCATAGCAAAATAATATCTACCAATAGGCTGTAAGTGGTGAAATGTGGGGGTGTGCTACACTCCTCTGCCTACCCCTTAAGGGGATTACAGGCGTGATGTTACATTTAATATCTACTCATAAAGGCTCATCGGCTGTTGTGGAAATATTTCTGGCAAGAGTAAAACGGACATAACTTGGATGTTAAGAAAACACGAAAACTTGAAGCATGCTATTTTGTCAATCAAAGATGAAAAGCGTTATCTATACTATCTAAGTATATTATAAAGAGGAAAGATTTGTATGTGTGTACGTAACGAATTGGCTCAAAAAGTACTGGAACGATTACAAAAATTCTTTCACCATTTGAATGCTACATTATCAATGATCAATATAGGCTATACTAGCTTTTGCCTGCGACTTCGTTCGCGTGAAATAGTGTTTTTTGCAATATAGTTATCCTAGGAGATTAAAAACCTGCCCAAAGGCACTATTCCACGCAGACGAAGTGTGATGCGTGAAATTTCAGAAACCGTACCCTTTGGTCCAGCCTCAACAGGGCTATATCATTGTCGTAGGTGCCGGGGTTGTAGCGAAGATGACGGATTACGGCTGCGACCTTCCGATCTATCGTTTTGGTCTCGTTAGCGACGGATCGGTCGTGTTCCAGGAAACGTATCGTAATCCTTTCCTTGCGGAAACTGAAATAAAACCGCTCGAATATAAATACTTTTAAATAATAATTGATATGACACATCTGATGGTGGGGTACGGGAGTGAAATCGTAGACCGAGGCGTCGTCTCGATTGACATTAAGAATGGGACGAGATAAATATTTTTTGTTTTAAATTTGCAGGACTTTCTCGAAGGGATTATATTAAATAAAAACTCACCCAGACGTGCAATGAGCGGCGGTAAGAACGTACAAGTCATTGATGAGCGAGCAGCCGCAGTAAAACCTGCCCCCGTACATCATGACGCCGATCCAGGGGATCTCCAGTTTCTTCGTTTCATGGCCGCCGACGATCCGACGGCGGGTGCGGGCGATACCACATTCTGGAGTTGAATATAGATTCAGCGAACAGAATCGTTGAAGAACTTGCATGAAACAACTATGTTATAACAACGCTGATTCTACCTTTTTTAAAACGTTATATGTATGCAGACTAAACTATTAATTTACCAAATAGGATACGTTCTGTTGATGGATGATTTGTGCCATTAACCGATTTTAGTATACACTTTTACATAAAATTTACTATGTTAATATAAAAATGGAACAGTTACAGGTATTTAGATTTGAATGAGACAATAAATATAACAGAATGAGAATAAATATTTTTATTCGTATTCTTTTAAATGCAGATTTCTGAGAAAGCAGCAACAGAGATAGCGTGAAATGACAGTGTCTACATGTTCATTAATCTGTACATAACTGGCATTACCGTTCCCGCGTAAACTTTACCGCCATATTTAAATATCGAAGAACCGTTACAAACTCGTTCGCTCTCTCTGTCGCTGTCTGCGCGAAATCGTATAAAAGTAATTGTTTTAAAAAAAATTGGAATGCCCCAAATACAGCATTGAAACACAAATAATCGATGGATTCCTAAAAGAATCGATATTTGAAATGTACATATATTATTTTTTCATGCTTCAATAAAATTATGCGTTGTTACAATGACTAATAATGTACGGACATAAAGAATAGTTAATAAATAATCTACACGTAATAGATTATTCCAAATACTAAAATTACTTACGGCAAACTGGACAGTCTTCTGGTGGGTCTTGCGAAGGTCGCACAGTGGTGCTACTGGTGGTAATCCAGCTATTGATCCAGTCTATCAGGCCCTTCTCTTTGCCTTCGATCTCGGTCTGCGCGGTGGGATGGCAGTAAACGCACACCACGCAAGCTAGAATTACCAGCCACTTCATGACGCTACTGAAACACAATGTAGCTTATTTTCAATTGAAAATTGTTTTTTTACGTACTTAGGCACATTTATTTTTTTAAATAAAACGACGATATTTTTCAACAACATATTCGCAAATCATTGCAAAAAAAATATTAGCTTCGTTTTATAAAATTATTATAACAAAATAACCTGATACTGATGGAATTAACTAGGTAACTTTTTTTAAATGTGATGATATCTTGAGACAAATTTACACACATTTGATCCGAAATTAAGAAGAGCTTCCGCACTCGTAATAACTTCGTAAAATTGCTTACACCTTCCATATATCAAAACCGATGAAACACAATTATAAATATTATTTATGCAAATTATTGATTTATTATATTTCGTCGCTTCATTCTTCAGATATAGTATAATAACAATGTAGTTTCCTTTAATGTACAGGCAACACCGCACGTTTTTTAGAGAAACCTGCTCAATTAAAAAATATAATTTTTTGTCGACATACCCTCACTGTCCCGATCCGTATTACTCTTGTTTGTTCATGTCATTCCTTTCTTGTGCGCGGCAACGAGTACACGTTCCCACGTAATTATGTTAAAACGTAGTGCTGAGCAGAAATTAGTTCGATATAAGGAGAAAATTAGAAAATTGGAAGAAAAAGTTAAAAAGCGACGTCGGATTATACGCCCTTTAGACTCATCAGACGATGAGAATGACACAGGTACGTTTAAATTTACATATTAAGTGAAATAAAAACATACATCGGAATTGACTACGAGTCAATTACGATAACACGGCCAGCTGCGAGCTGCCCGTGCTAACATACACTGTAAAAACATATATCGGAATTGACCGCGAGTCAATTACGATAACACGGCCAGCTGCAAGCTGCTCGTGTTAACAAAATGCAGAATAAACGAAAAATGTAACACATATTTTCGTTTATCAGTTTTACTATTACCCACGAGACAATAATATTTTTTATAATAAATATTAATTATAATTAACATTTAATTGCAAATAAAAATGTTAATTACATAACATTGTTATACCGTTTCAGGTGTAAATAATGACGAAACTGGATGTGCCATACTAGACAGTCCGATTGATGAGCACCTTTCATCACCATTGGTGGACAAAGAGCCATCTCCAACTTCAGAGGAGGTAACACCAGTCGATATACCGACGACAGAAGAGACGACTCTAACAGAACCCATAACGGACCCAATTTTGGATCCAGAATTGCTGTTGGCGTTAGGTGCGGGTGCGGCTGAATCCCCTGACTTTGGACAGCCTATCCACGAGAGCTTGGCAAAGCTTTGGCCCCCCTTACTTAGAAAAGGCTTACCTAAAGACGAAAAAGGTAATCTCATGAAAGAATACCTTATACCCTCAAATTGTATATTATTACAAGCACCAAAACTCAACGCCGAAATTTCAGTCGCCGTATCAGAGATAGTCAGAAACCGTGATAAAAAGCTACAAGCCTTCCAACAGACTCTCGGAGCTGGCACCTCTGCAATTAATCGAGGCATGGATTTACTACTAAGGACTGACGAAAAAATCGAAGCCCTAAAGTCTTTAAGTAATGCATGCCGCCTTTTAGCGCACCTACATTATACATTTTCTAACGATAGGAAAAAGCTAATAACTCCTAGCTTAGATAAGAATTTCCATCATATAATACAAGACACCGAGAGAGATGAAACGCTCTTTGGCAACGCCCTGGGTGAAAAAATTAAAGCCAGCAAGGCGATTGAAAAACAAGGCCTGCATATTCGAAAATCACAGAGGATATCCACTTCTACTAATCGAGCACCGTTGTTGAAAAATCCTATTCAACAGGGAAACTGGTCGGGACCTCCTCGTTTCCCACCAATCAGGGGGGGGCGGGGAGGTCAGTGCAAGCCGACATCAACAGTTCGTCGTCCTTTCACACAAGCAGCGACACAACCAACGACCAGGAATCAATCCAAGCCTCGTGTCAATACACCACATTGATCCAGGTACATGCTGGACGACTAACATTTTTATATAATTGCTGGTTAAATATAACAACTAACAGTTTAGTTTTGACATGGATCAAACAAGGATATACAATTCCTTTTTGTAAAAAGGTAACCCAACCTCTAGTACCACGTTCCACGTTCACAGGTACAGACAATATTGAGTTGTCTAATGCAATTCGAAAACTGATTCAACTAGGAGCTGTTTCTCCTTGTACGCCATGTCAGGATCAGTTCATATCTAAAATATTTTTAGCCCCAAAGATTAACGGTGGTAAAAGGTTCATACTAAATTTAAAACCGTTAAACAAATTCATCACAACGGTACACTTCAAAATGGAAGATTATAGAACAGCATGTAAGTTAATCCCGCAGGATGGATATTTAGCTACCATTGATCTAAAAGAGGCATATCTTTTAGTTCCTATTTATTCCGCAGATAGAAAATATCTTAGATTTGAATTCAAAAATTGTAATTCTCAGAATTTAATTACATATGAATTCAAAGCCATGCCCTACGGGTTATCAGTAGCACCTAGAGTTTTT
The DNA here is from genome assembly GCA_018245295.1 of Agara epimachia. NCBI lineage: Eukaryota > Metazoa > Arthropoda > Insecta > Lepidoptera > Hesperiidae > Agara > Agara epimachia. The sequence continues at coordinate 7,827 of DWMP01000082.1, read as the reverse complement.
ACAAAAATTATGAAGGAAGTTATAACTTACCTACGTAAACAAGGATATAAATCCGTTATATATCTAGACGATATTTTATGTATAGGCGATAGCTTGGAAGAGTGCACGAACAACGTATACTCTACTTTACAATTATTGTACTGTTTAGGCTTCGTGGTGAACTATGAAAAAAGTTCGCTGCGACCTCAAAAATCCTTGAAGTTTTTAGGTTTTATTTACGATACACATGTGTTATCTATGTCCCTCCCAACAGAAAAACGTAATAATATTGCAAAATTAGTTAAAAAATTCTCTTTACTACCTAAGTGTACTATTCGAGATTTCGCTAAGTTAATCGGTGTTCTGATCGCAGCATGCCCCGCAACAACTTACGGGTTCATGTATACAAAACATTTAGAACGCCAAAAATTTTTATCTTTACAAGAACACCATAATAACTATGATGCCAGAATTAACCTTCCGAGCATTATTTTAGAGGATCTAGACTGGTGGACTAATAATATATTTGTAACATTTCGAAATTTTAAAAATCAGGTATTTAAATACGAAATATTCACCGACGCCTCCCGAACAGGTTGGGGTGCCGTGTGTAACAATATGAGAGCAAACGGAAAATGGAAATTGATTGAAAAAGAATACCATATTAACTATTTAGAATTATTAGCTGTATTCCTCGGCCTAAAGAGTTTCTTAAGTAACGATTCTAATTGTGCAATACTGTTGAGAGTCGATAATACAACAGCAATTAGTTATGTGAATAGGATGGGAGGAATTAAATTCCCTCACTTAAATAACTTAGCCAGAAATATTTGGCAATGGTGCGAGAGTCGAAATATTTGGTTATTCGCTTCTTATGTAAACACAAAAGAAAATTGTGCGGACGCAGAATCTAGAAAGATCAACCCCGACACAGAATGGGAGCTATCCAGAGACGCCTTCCAAATAATAACACAGCTCTTTGGTCTTCCCGAGATCGACCTTTTCGCATCTCGCAGTAACGCCAAATGCCCTGTTTTTGTTTCATGGAAACAAGACCCAGACGCTCTCACAGTTGACGCATTCACTATAAACTGGAATAAAATATATTTTTATGCCTTTCCACCTTTTTCGTTAATCTTAAAATGTTTAAGAAAAATTATAGACGATAATGCAACTGGTATACTGGTATTCCCATACTGGCCGTCACAGCCATGGTTTCCTCTTTTACAAGATTTACTGGTATCCAATATACATGTGTTCACACCCAGTAAGTCTCTGTTACAATCTCATTTCAGGGAACAACACCCCCTGCATGAGACTCTTACCCTGGGGGCCGCGAAGCTTTGCGGGCAGCGTTCACTCGCCAAGGCTCCCCGCCCGGTTCATTGAATCTGATGTTGTCATCGCTCTCCGACAATACCGTCAAGCAATATAACGTCACTTTAAAACTCTGGTGGGAGTATTGCTTTAGTAATAATAGTAATGTATTCAATGATTCAATTTCATTAGTTTTAAATTTCTTAACAGAGCAATTTAATAATGGGTGTTCGTATGGTTCTCTTAATAGCCATAGATCGGCATTATCACTATTCTTAGGTGAAAATATCGGATCAGACTATCGTATCAAACGTCTTCTTAAAGGCGTCTATAAGCATAAACCAAACCGTCCCAAGTATTCTTCTACTTGGGATCCTCAGATAGTACTGAATTATATGTCTAAATGGTATCCAAATTCAAATTTGAACATAGAGAAAATCACAAAAAAGTTAGTCATTCTTTTAGCACTATGCACAGCTCATCGGGTTCAGACGCTTTCATTGATAAAATTAGATAACATAAATATAACACAAAGCGGTATTAGGATAGCCATTACGGACACCATTAAAAACTCAGCTCCCGGCAGAGAGCAACCGGTATTGTTACTACCATACTTTCGGGAAAACGTAAATATTTGTCCCGCCTCGGTTCTTGAGGATTATATTTTTGTAACAAAAAAGTTGAGAACTACTGATACTGGTAACTTGTTATTGACAATAAAAAAGCCACATAGACCCGCCACGGCTCAAACTATTAGCCGCTGGGTCAAACAAGTATTGTCGGAGAGCGGCGTTGACACCCGCGTGTTCAGCGCGCACAGCACACGCCACGCAGCAACATCCGCCGCGAGCTCCGCGGGTCTTAACATTGATATCATTAGAAAGACGGCCGGTTGGACCGGCACATCTACAGTCTTTGCCCGATTCTATAACAGGCCAATTTTGACCTTTAATAACGATGATTTTGCTAAAGCTGTTGTTTTCCCATCAAACTGATTTACAATGTTAAATCTACTAATTACGGAAAACCGTAAAAACCTAGTTGATTTAGTGATTTTTTTTTCTCTGTTGTAATTTCTGTTATTATTTCATTTGTTTTGGAAAATATAACAAATTATAGAAATGAGAAGCTTTTTATTTTTACAACAAAAAAGTATTTTACCAAAACTTCCATCTCTAAATATCTACATTGTTATTATACTATATCTGAAGAATGAAGCGACGAAATATAATAAGTGATCAAACGAACTTCTAAGTGAAGTTCGATCATTATTATATGAGTCGCTTCATTCTTCAGATATAGTATAATAACAATGTAGTTTCCTTTAATGTACAGGCAACACCGCACGTTTTTTAGAGAAACCTGCTCAATTAAAAAATATAATTTTTTGTCGACATACCCTCACTGTCCCGATCCGTATTACTCTTGTTAGTTATTATACTATATCTTCGAATGAAGCGACTCATATAATAATGATCGAACTTCACTTAGAAGTTCCTTTGATCACTTATTATATCCGCTATTCCATTTCATACCGCGACTCGCTTATACGTTGAAAAATAATCATTTTAAAATATATTTTTTAAAACGAAAAGTAGGTTACATATAAAATGCAGTTGCAAGTGTGTATATCGAGTTCGTGTCTCACTAACCGAGAAACGGATATCAATAAAAAATCGTAACGAAATAAAATTCACTTTTTCAACCACCCGCTGAGCGGCGGCCTCCGATGCATTCTCATACATCATCCTTAACCTAATATTTGCCACACATCGGCCAATATACCGTTGTGCACTTAATAGAAAGTTAACGAGCATATTTTTTATACAAATTAACCACTTCGATTTATGAATGAAACGTTTATGACATATGACATTTAAAAATCTTCAACACGGTCATGAATATTAAATGAAACAAAAAAATATCGATGTCGTAACGTTTAATTAAACGTCAATTTTGCACTATCGTTCCGCGGAAGACAGCTCATGTACTGGAATCTTTGTTGTGAATCAAGGACGCGATGGACCGGTAAATAAAAAACTGGTACCTAAGACACCTACATCATCGGAGTACCGCTACGTCGATCAGTCATCTCATCAGCACCATTAGCATGTTCATGTTTTTATGTGCGAAATTGGCGCCCAAGGTCCTTTCATACAGCGAAGAGTCGCCGGCCTTTTTGCTCATTACTAAACATAATTATAAATCACCGCTACCACTGTATAATTGGTGCTCTCAATCTCAATTATGGGTCCGCACAATAAACCGGTAGCCATCGAAATTCATCGAAATACACGAAATGATAGCACATAATATTTTTTAATCTGTGTCGTTGATTGGGTCACAAAAAATGCATTACGAAGACTAACTGATATGGCAGTTTTTATAAAAATTATGGCAACACTTATTAACATTACGTTTAACACGCGTATAAGTAGCACAAAAAAAAAAACAAAATAATGTCGTTTAAGCAACCAATAATTTTAAGGGCTTAGCAGAATGACATGCAGTTCTATTTTCGCGTGTAACTTACACCGATGCCAGCAGTGAACCACGTGACTATTTTATTAAGGCAGTTCACAATTATAAATTCTAGTAACGTTAGCAATAAATTGTAATGTAGTCAGATATTCAAACTAGATGTTGTGTTGTAAATTTTCACACGTCGGTCTTAAGGGATAAATGTTTCAGTTTTAATACGATCATTCTTATAAAAACTCTTCTATCAAAAAGTTTTAATAGTAATCAGTAGACTATTTAGTTTGATACTATATTAGCATTATACTAATCCGATTTCTTGTTTTTTTAAAATTTCCAACTTATTCCTTTCTCAAACATTCAGTCGATAAAATATTCTCAAGACGTCATGCAACATCGATTAAACTAGACTAGAAAGAGTAATAAAGACTAAAAAAATTACAATGACTACATTGTTGCCTCATATATTAGTGTTTAATAACAAGATATGCTAGCAAAAATATTAGTAGTATTAAACTTATTTGTTCTAACCGACTGATTTGATTTATCATCATCAAGCCTGAAGGAAACAAAAAATTGAACACTGCATTCCCTTCATAACTATCGCTCCCATAACAGTACAATTTTCAAAAATTCCATTTAGAGGGGACAAAATGGGTACAATGTAAGTGCGCAGGAAGATTCGTAGATTTTTACAAAAATGGTGCAGAATTTCTCTCAGATTATGCTGTCAGTAATATACTGGTCTCATCACATAATGAAATACTCTGACACCAAGTGCTGGTTGGCAGACTTTACCTCCGAAACAATACTTTAAAACATACTCAACGGTGTGCGGTATTGCTTTCCTCGCGCTGGTCTTCTTCACCGGTGTAGCAAATGTTTAAATAATGGTTAACTCTATTATCCTGGCGCTAGTGGAAGCGTGTGACATAAAATTTAAAATCGCGTCGTCCCGCTTGGTATGCGGCCCGCACCGCCGCGGCTCCCTGCGACTCGTTCTACGCGAGAGAGTTGTTCGTTTTCCTGTTCCCCTATAATATACTTAACAGACTAGAAAGTAGTTCAATACGAAATCTATTAGTTTACACCTGATATGTACGTTTTAACTATTATTCTATACCTATTAATTAACGAAGAGTTCAAAAAACAGACGAGAGTGGCATTGTTTAGATGAGGCTTATGTCTGCTAAAGGTCTAACGAAGGACCTATAGAGTCATTACTCAAAAATCCTTGTAAGACTAGCATGTTAATACAACTACTCTATATAATTCAACTGACAGTCCTTGTACCTATTAAAGGGAACAAAATTTAGTAATACATACTTGAAAGCTCAAGTAACGGGAACTACTGGGTATATACCTAGTTGGATGTAATCGGAATTTTATTTGTATCTTATTGGAAACAACTGGCCCCTTACAAGCTATTTGAAATTGGAACGTAAAATTTTATTGCTGCACGAAATTATTTCGGCGCGTAAAATTTATACGCATTTTGACTGGTTCCTACACAATTATTTTTTTAAAATAACGGTCCTTGTCAAAGCATTTGGTCATTTGCGAATTATGCCAGTATCCTGTTAAATGGAGTAAATATTTCACACAACAATATTTATTGTGCGAGATACGGTATTTTATTCCTGATGTAGGTCGTTCTTAAAAATACGAGTATAACATAAAAACCATTAATCCACGTCGCGAATTTTAATGCAATTATGTTTGAGAAGGATAATGAAAATATTCATATTTGAATGACCTTTATTTTAAATGATTAATTTGTAAACAACCGAAGCAAAAGATATGTTAAATTTAAAAAAAGCCCGTTAACGTATGCAAAGCGAATTCAGTGTTTAGCATATTTTGAAATTTGTTTCGTTTTATATTTTTGTTAATTACGTGTGTTACGTAATGATTCCGTGCAGCAAATCAATGTAGAATAATTCAAAATATAGATTTTCGAATTCGATTATTCAGAAACGTTGCATTTTCGAATTCGATTATTTCAGAAATGTTACATACCTATGACGATAGAGATATTCTAGCGAGATCTTTTTCACAAGCGCACTGATCACAGTTCGGGGTCACTCAATCAAAATATTGTTTAAAATAACATATCACGCCGGCGAAGCGGTCGCCTGCTGATAAAGGAAGACGTGTGACCACGGTCCGACCGAGCACAGCGCGAATTGAAGACAGAAAGAGAAAGAACTATCTCCACTTTCACTTGGGCTACTCCACTTAGTCCTGGCAAAAACGCCTCGGATATGCAACCTCCTGTCACCGGTACCCCTGTTATATGCGGCGTAGAATCACCGCAATAAATTCCATAACAGTTACAAGGTAATTTAAGCTGAATCATTATCTGTTAATGCTGTAATTATTACCATTTTTGCATCCATGTGGGGCCTCAATAGCTCGCGCATGCGCCGACTTCATGAGAGTCATCCTAATCGTTGCATAGGTAGTTAACGTCATTACATTACAGTAGGTACTGTAAAATGGAATGCAATCGCTATTTAAAAAAAAAAACTATCGATAGTTAGTAGAAAACCGCTAAATATAGATGGAAATATTAATTTTCTGTGGCTCGAGATGGTTTTGTAATTACACATAATAGTTGCTTATGAAACAAGTAAATTTAAAACGCTTTACACATGAATCGTACAAGAGTACAGACATACGTTGTAAAAAAAAAGGAAAAACAATATACCCATATGGAAAAACCTAATTGTAGGTGCCATTTCAGGAATTACCAATAATTGAAATAGTACGTACAATTCCTTTCATATTGATTATCTTAGTTATTACCAATAATTGAAATAGTACGTACAGTTCCTTTCATATTGATTTCCTTAGTTATTTGGTTCTTTTTTCAAAAATGATGTGTCCAAAGTACATTCAAATGCATATATACATTGAAATGTTATACTAACGCTATGAATGTATGAAACATTAAAACTTTATCCGTCTTCCACAAATAAATTAATTAGTAACACTAATTTTAAGTTTAACTTAACATTAATACTTGTAAATATAAAATGTAGCGACGCCTAATGTATTTGTACGTCAATCATTCTGTCTTTTTACGTCTATTTGTAAATTGACAGGCGTTTTAAGTTCGCAACACGGAATTGATCGGATACATAACCCAGTGGTCACTGGTCTAAAACCCGACCGCATCCAGTATTGCTTTACAAAGACAAAGACAAAGACGTTTTATTTGTACTAATATGGGTGCCTACATATAAATTTTTTACAGAATTATTAGTTCAATCCACATTTTGCCTTTTACGACAAACAAGTTAAAGAAATACACTTAGATAACGTTCAGATCAGTCCACATTATTATCATTAATGGTATACTTAATGTTAAATATTAAAATTAACGCCAATAAAATAAATTAAAATCGGCATACAGAAGGTTAAAAAATATTTTTTCTCCAGTCGCCTGTCATTAAACGCGATCAATTGAGTTCAGGCAAATATATTATGAACTCCGTTTTGGTAAACCACTACGGCCATTTACAGCATTTTCGATCTTATTGCATATACACATAAGGACGACGAAACGGGTATTAGTCAATTTGAATGATATAAATGTGTTTATTGTCATTTAATACGGACGTTTCAATATCATTTTGATTATTATGTCGGCACTAAGCGTGTTTTATGATTTTTTCTTTCCGTTATCGTATTTTACGCGGACATTTGAAGTAAATTATTTAATACTTTATGACTGTAACAGTAAAGGTACATATATTTGATGGCTCATTTCATTATGGTAACGTATCTCTAACACGATAAAATATAATAGCTACGTGCGAAATATTGAGTATTTTGTATACAAAAGACATTAACGATGATAGAATCAGCGAACTTAAATTTTCCTCATACATTCACGAGTGGCCGCTGCCGCCCATGGACATCTGCGATGGACCTCTAATAGGGCTGTGGGGGTGGGACTGTTAGTATGAATTCAGTTAATAGGTGAATAAGAATTAGTTGGTGAGTATTCGTTAGTAATAGGACTGCAGGAATGGGACTGTAAGTAAT
>DWMP01000081.1:0-12315 GCA_018245295.1 Agara epimachia | reverse complement strand
GGAACAGAGAACTATTTTCGTATACATTATATATGGTGTTAAAATTGATGTAGTGAGCAATTAAATCTCTCTATGTCAAGTTAATTGTTATAGCATGAGTTTTTCGTCATAACCTATAATATACATGATCTTACCAGCATATCAAAAATATCCCTTTGATGAACGTGGATAGTAATGAGTGTTTCGAATTTAATACGTTCTATTTTAAGAAGGTCTCTAGTGGTTTGGTCAATTAGAGTGTTCAACAACTCTAGGAACTTGTTGTTCGTTTCATGCATTATCTTTTTATCTTGTCTCGCTTGCATCAATGCAAGCTCCGAATCTCTAGTCCATATTATTTGGATACCAAGGAGTCCGACCTAGAAAGATGTAAATATGTATTTTTAAAGATGTGTCCTTACTTGTCCTATCTTATTTATTTTTTGTTGGCATACTCTACATTCTACGTAATTTTGATTGTCATTATTATATCACCGATTTACTAGTTCTATGTAAAGGGATACTTACTTGTGCTGGCATCTTGTCTAAAAAGAGTAGGAGATTAAACGAAGGATCGTTAATGAAAGATACAGCATTCCGTATGATTGAGTGTAAACTGCTTTGTGCTGACTGCAGCAGTGATGTGAGCCATGTTTCCACAGATCCTTCCGCTCGCACTGGCCGCTCCAATTTAATTTCTTCACCTTCTGATGATACTACTGATATCATTTTATTGTATTCTGAATAATTAGAAAAAAAATTATTTACCTTGAATTTCTGTTTTTGTTCATGATAAATGTATACAAACTACTGAAATGCCTTACCTATATCGTGAAATTTTACGTATCTAATATTGTCAAAAATAGACAATAAGTGATTCTGTATTGTGTGAGAATCAGATGCCTGTCCGAGGATTTCCAGCAAAGCAGGATCTGACACAAAGAAGAACCGAGGGAACATGGTTCGTTTCTTTTCTAGATAACCGCTGAGACTCTTTTGACATAGCTCAAGCTGTTCCTGCAAGTGCGGCAGCAGTTGTCTTAAAAGGTCATCCCCGACGCAGCAAGACACCACGCCCGGGGTCTCGTGAGCTCTTTGCATTATTTTTTGCCACGATTTGTCTATTTTTGAGAAACGTTTAGCTTCTTTAGGTAGTTGTTTTGCGATGTCACCTCCCACGAACACGGCTTCTAAATATACCCACATATTTTGTACTAAAAGCCAGCGCTCTAAGATTTCATTTGTGCTTTGCAAATCATATAACCATTGTTGGATTTGTTTCCTAAATGGGGCGTTGTAGCTGAAATAGAGAAGAACAGTACACGCAATATTAGTGAGAGCTTCATTTTGCAATAAATCTTTATAATATTCATATCATATTATCATAATTATGTGACAAATGACGAATTATACCGATTGGAGAGAAGTGAACCAAGAATCATAAGGCTATCTTCCAACTGTCCGATAGTCTCAGCCGTAGTGTCACCCCTCAGTAGTAGTTCTCCACGGTTGTTGAATGTTTGGAAAGTGAGTTCATGAACAGACCATTCGTTAGTCACTTGCCGCAGTTTAGCTTCAATATCCTTTTCTTTCATCGCAGAGATACAAATATCCTAAATAAAAAAAGGAATTGTCATTTCGTTCCTGTTTGTTATGTAGTATTGGAAATTATGATCGATTTCATCAATGTTTTTGGACACTAACTTAACGTTTCCATTGACCCTGCCACGGTTTATCATTCGCGTTGAAAAAATAGGTTTAAGAATTCAAACTTGCCTCTATATCTTCTTTATTTGGAAGTAAAGGCGCTTCTAAGATATTCTTAAGGCAGAAGTCTTCGTTATCAAGTTCGAAGTTGTATTTTGTGACTTCCATAATACGTTGCCAATGACGCGGTTTCATCGCTTTGTTAGCCATTAACTCCAACAACGGGCACATATCGTTGAAGTCATCTATAGTTTTTTTGAGAGCGTAGAAGGCTGGCCACTCCTTAAGACTAGCAACAAATTAAAAAGAATATAAATCATAATATAAGTTATTACAGTTTAAGTTACTACTATGGATAAAGTTAATTACTTACATATCTCGAGTAAATTCAAGTGATCGCAATGTTGTATCGCCATGCGTGGCAGACCCTAATGAATACTTTCGTGAGAGTAGATGAATCTATATCTATATCATACGTGAAGCGAAAACTTTGCACCCCTTTTTAGCATATTACGCGCACGGACGAGGGTGAAATTTAGGGAGGGAGAAGAAATGCAAAAAGCAAAAAGTAATGTGATCAGTACAGTGTGTAATCAATCTCAAGCAAAAAATCCAATGAAATGTTAAAAAATTATTGCTTTTTATTTCATTGTATTGCTTTTTGAGAATGACGTAGTCAAGTTAAACTCCATTTTTACTAAATCGAAATACAAATCAATTATTCAAAAACCAAAAACATAATGGATTAAATATGGTCGGATATTGCCAACCGAACAAATGCTAATTAAAGAGAGGAATATTTTAATTATTAAGTAAACGTGCAAAAAAAAAGAGCAAGTATCACTAAGCTTTGTTTTCTGGAGGCGACCCGGAAAAATAAACTTCAGATACATAATAACATTACTCACCCTTTCGGTAATTTCCTACATCTGTTCTGGAATTCCATCAGTTCATTGTTTATTTCTTCAATATTCACCTCTCCCCAGGGTATATCATAGTAACTGCTGACTCTATCGATGACATCGTTATACAATTTGTACAGTTTTTGCAAGAGATTCAATTCCTTTCTTATTTGAGCTAGTTCGGGGTACTCAGTGTGCGGCAGGCCGAATAGTTCTTCGCCGTTTTGATATGTTTGAAGCTTCCGCCACATACCATCGAAACGATTCTAAAAGAAACAATCTACGATCACCTGATTGGTTGTTTATAAAAAAATACACAAATTTACATGAGCCAAATATTACACATAAACAAATAGGAAGGGCAACAAATTCTCGGTATTTCTAAACTCTCGATATTATAGAACAACTCACAAAGTCAAGTTTATGCTAATTTATAACAAGATTACAATTTGTACACGAAGAACAAATAAAAATTATGTAAAACAACTTATAACTCATTAAAAGATTAACTACTATCTTTTTCGGAGACTATATTTAATTTTTTTTAAGACAACGAAAAAAGAGTTGTGAAGGTTTTAGAATGATCTGATTATAATATGACGAATTCATTGTTTTGTGTGCTAATTCTTGTGCGCTAGTCACATTATCAAGAATTATCAAGTATGTATAAAATACAAGTTAAAAGTTAGCACCCCTATCAAATATACTGTTGCTGTGCGTCAATCTTTTGATGATAATACTTTGTATTAACGGCCTTGACAATTGAACGTCACGCTGCGGTCATCCGTTCCCTGTACGTGTGTACCTTATGTCGTCATAATATTAATAATCTAAACAATATCATCTAATATCAAATGAAAAGTTATATTTAATTCGGCCGTTGTAAATGTAATTGATCTCTAACCTATAGACGTTTACATCCAAGCTCAACAAGCTCATATTACTCTTACAAATCCATATTAGTAATTAGCAAACCTGGAAGAGTATCAAACGGTCAGACGCTTCTCGAGGACTTAAGCCGGGCTGCATCGGACCAGCATGTCTGTACTCGTGACAGTACTCCATGTTGTCGTCTCTGAAACGGTCTAAGTTACTGTTGAGGTCATCTTCGAACTGCGGCTGCATCTTCAGAAGCTGGACGTGCGAAGCGAGGGCGGTAGCCTGCAATTGTTGCCAGCTGTATCGCAGGTTGTCAACTTGTTCCATGTCTTCCTTGCTTACGGGCAGTTCGTAGCGCGTGATAACGTTAAAGGCTTCCTATAAGAGGAATAATTTAAAATTTTAGTTAAATAAGTTCATTGAATAAAGTTTTCTGAAGAAATTTTACTTTAAATATTCTTGGAGCTTGGCCATCATATTTAATTCAGGTCGGTATTACCTCAACTGGATCGATTTTGAGTTCCATGTCAACTTCTTGCTCTCTTATTTTCCTTAATGTTTCCATCACGGTCCGCACGTCGTCCAAATCTCTTATTGGCCTCTCCAATTTTCGCTCCAAGTCATTCATTATAGCGTATACATAATCCATTTCGCGTTTATATTTTTTACGCATTGCTTGGCTTATTCTGTATGTGCCATCTAAAATTATTTGATACTCTCAAAGAATTTTCAGAGACCAATAAATACTATGTAGATATTAACATGCATTTTTAGTTTATAACTTTTTTTATTGCGCTCACCATGGGTTCTACAAGGACCATTTATCTTTATATCTGTAGAAGCTAGGTTCATCTACCTAATAAAATATCATTTTTCGATCCCTTCAGCAAAATGCAGAAATGTAGAAATACTATTAAAATCATTAAATATTATATTACTCGTAGGTAACTCACTTTTCAGCTCGGTCGTTAGTCCAAGCTTAAGTTTCTCCGTAGACACGGCAAGACATTTCCCAATTATTAGAACATCAGGTTCTGTAGACAACTTGGATTCAAGTTCACTGTGTCTCTTCAATGCTACTTCAAAATCGTTCAAGTTCCACGCTAACAACTGACGTAGGGTTTTTTCACATTTCCAAAGGTAGTGATAGGGCCGCCAGCGTTTTACGAGTGTGTTTAATTCCTAGCAAAAATTAATATCAAAATGTAATGGAACAGAAAATATTGCTTGGATGTGGATGCAATTAATAAGTCATGCTTGGGATGATTGCCGACAATCTTTTATTGATAACTTAGAAACTGATTATGATTATGTTTATTTCATAAATATATATGTATTTATATATCTTACCGTTTTAACGTTTTGTGTACACATAGACAGATGTGTTAAAGTTTTGATTATTTCCTTATTCTCCATGATGTGATTATAGAAATTCTTTTGTTGGAAAGGAAATATCGGTTTCTCTTCCGATTCCAACCTATAGTATTTCTTTCGTCTCATTTTCGCGGCGTCAATAATTTTCATAGACTTCTGCGCCACGTTCAGTGCTCCGGTATTCGAATGGACCTGTTCGTCAAGCTTGGTGACAACTTCTAGGAGTTGGTTCGAGTTGTGGCCTGCGAGCTTCTTCCAGCTCACCTATATAGGAGGGGAGTGGCGTGCGGTGGGAATAAAGCGCAGCAAACAAATGTCACAAGTCCAACCAAACATAGAGATGGAAGTGGTATTTACAATGGAATAAACACAAAAAAAAGGATTGAGGCCACATCGAGTGCAAGGCGAAATCAATATGAATAAAGCATGTAAGCATCAGGTAGGTGTTTGGAGCGGACGATAACACCGTCGATGTCACATGTGAGACACGAGTGCAAGTTATTTGTCGACACACACAATTAACGTCACAATTGGGAAAAAATAAAAAAAAATACAATTATTATTACGTTTCGGCTTCGGTCTTAACAAGAGAAAATTGTAATGAAATTTTTCGATTGTGATAATCGTTTGTTTATTATTCTATTTCATTTATTTCGGCAATAAATACGTCACGATATTTTTAATTGATGTTAAATGTCATGATGTACATGATAGGTCAATCTCCATAACTTACATACTTTGGTGATCTATCATCAAATTGTTCATTGATTCATTGATAAACTTGTCAACACTTGAACTGTACATAAAATATATACACGTACCTACCGTATTAGAATAAGCTCTGGCAAGGTCTCTCCAAGTGAGATTTATAAAGCTCATTTGTCTCGCATCATTATAAGAACTTTTTTGTGAATATTCTTTTGATATTAATAACATTAATTCTAGAAGATAGCTTGATTCATACGAAAGTAATTTTTATGGACAGGCAATTTTTATTTAATTCATTTGTTGTTTTCAGTTTATCCTCTATTGGAAACCGCGTTATTGGCTAACCTTTACTGATCCCTGCTTTTTCTACTTATCCTGAACGTCGAAACTATATTTATTAATATTGAAATAAAAGAAACCTTGATCTTTTGTTTGGTAATTTAACAATGAGGTGATTTTTTTTCACTTGTTTTCAGTACTCCTAATATACTCACATATTTTTCGATATACTTATTGTCTACATTTGAAACTAGACCTTAACTATAACATATGACATGTAATAAAACTTAAAATCTGTTTCAGAAATATATTTTGATAACAGATCAACCCACCCTAACCTTTTATGAAGGGTAAAGCTATTAATGTCATATACAAATATATGTTTGGATTATTTCTTTCTTCTTCTCCTAAAACTATCTTACGATAAAAGGAGATCTTTGTCCAGTAGTCGAACAATAAAGCGGTAAGAAAAAATTTTGTTCTTGGAACTAAAAAATTACTTTCATTAGCGATCTCTTACCCTTGAGGACTTTCCACCGGTCCATTGAGCGACTCCTTTTGAAAGTCCAGAAATTTGTTTGCCAGCTAGGACCAGGACCTCTTGGATTTCCTCGAGGGTTGGTTTCACCGACACATTAGGTATCATTAAAGCTGCATGAAGCAAAAACATAGGCTTTTTGTGATAAACTGAAACAACAAAAGCATTTTTTATAAATTCAAATGCGTTACAATTAATTAGTAAATTAGTGATTGATTGGTTGAGTGATTTGTTTTCAATACGAAAAGTATGGAATTTCAATGAGAAATCTACGCAACGCAATGGTCGCGTTCGCACTATTACTAGAGCAGCATTATCCATAAGGAGGTTGACAACATAAATAGGAACACGCAGATGGTATTTCGAACCCGCAAAAATACTAGGGTAACATAAACACGAGGAATCCTTGAAGCGTAACAGGGGTTAAATTCTGCGAACAGTGGAATTAGAAGGGTAGCATAAGCCACGCCCTCATTCCCTCTCGGTACACTTCAGTCAATTTGACATTTCCTTTCTCATTTATTAATTGAACATTAATACGTATATGTATACCCTTTTTGACAAGATATTTGGATTTTAGATATTTGGCAGGATAGATCAAGGCTTACTAAAGTGATTACAGTTTTTTTGCATTTTTTTCTTTTTAGTGAAAATACGTAAATGAGTAAATCTACTTTCCCTGAAAAAAAAATTTGGCAATAAAATATTTAAATAGGATAGTCTTTATATAATGTCAAAGTTCAATCGATAAATAGCCCGAAAAATTTTTTTTTATTAAAATTCAGTCAGTTGAAATATTCATTCGACGAAGAAATGTTTCTGAGTGTACATTTGAAAGAGAGGTGAATACAGATATAAGTGTTTCTCTCTCAGGCTATTCCCAGTCCACAGGAGATTGCGCCTATCTCCTACATGTTATGTTGTCCTGGTAATAATTTGCATAATATGCTATTTTAAATGTGAAAAAATTGTACATAGTATGTAAGTAGCATCAAAAAAGTACACCAGAATCAAATGTGATTTGATTTACGTACGCATTCCATACTCACATAGTGTTTTTCGGTGGAGAAGATGGCTATATGGATAATTTAAACATGCTGAAGTCAGCTACGCTTATGTTATTAGCATTTGAGGTTGTATTGAAAACGAAAAAAATTTTTTTTTTGAATGCAAGTAAAATGACATTACCAATAGCATCGCTGTCAGCTGAGAACTGTTTGATGATGAGATCGAGCGCTCGTCTCGTTACTTTTATGAGCACATCAACCACCTTGCGGCTGTAATAACGCCTCATTTCACTTACTGCGTTTTTCACCATTTCCTGCGAATATGTTGAAAAAATCATATTATACTTAGGTATATTTATTATGAATATATTCGTATCTAAATATCGTGTGTTAATACATATAAAACTGAAACAAAAATATAAGTAGAATTTACATCGTAATTAACGAAACATCACGCCTGTAATTATTATATATATTATTTTATATTATTTACATCGTAATTATTTTCAACATTCAGTTAATTTACAAGTAGTTACTAAATATGTCCAGTAAAGTTACGAAAAAATATAGAAATGATATTAATATGTTTTTATATTAATTCCTATCTACCACATAAACTATGATTATTCTAAATTCAATATAATATTTGGACTTCAATATACGTAATAGGTGTGATACTGTATTGTCATTTTATCACTGAAATAAAAATATTAAGTACAAGATGTGAGTAGTTTTAGGCTATATAAATATATAGTGTAGAACATCGGACCGTATCTCTAAATTATAAACATATATTGTCTTAGATGCGTGTAATTTAAATGTCACATTCAGGGTGAAAGCGTATTTTAACCTTGACGTCAAGAGTGTCTAGTGCCCTCAGTCTGGCACGTCGCGATGTGTTCACGAAAGTTGTGTTTAATTAACCTTAAACTCCATTATACCCTTTATTACCTGCCCGTCTCTCAATTCTAACAGTAATTTGCATATCTATTCATATCCATGCGTTTATTCAATTATGTTTTGGAAATAGTGTTAATTATTTTTTTCATATAAATGACTTATCAACTTTCCACCCTGCCGTTACCGGATAATTGAGATAAACGGTAATGTTACGTGTCACTTTTAAATTAAATACAACGTAAATTAAAGAGCACCGTAATCAAATATTTCATTATGTTCATCCTTTCCATATTGCTGAACAATTAGTTCGTTAGTTATTAGATGTTTTATTTTCTAAAATCACGTATCTTGGGATTCTGGTTAAACAACCTCGTTGGGAACCTGGCGAGATCGTAGAATAATAATAATAAGAATACAAACAGTTTAAATAAGTTGGCTATACATCCTCTTTGGGTTGCCAAAGATAAATCGTTATAAAAAAGCTCATGTTAAAAGCTGTTCATTTATTACCTGCACACTCCTTTATTATGTGAAAAGTAGCTATGGGAGATATATATAGTCACAGCGAACCTGCATGCTTTTGGACAGTCCACCCGCCGGCATAGACAGTAGCCTGTGGGGGTTTTCGAAGCACTCCCACACCGCGGACCAGTCCTGCTGTCCACTCGCCGTCGACTCGTTCAGAGTCGAAGCCGCTGCACTGCCGTTTGCTGTGTCGTCTAAACAGAAGCGAATCTTACCGATTACGTTACCGCGCGTGCAACGGCAAATGGCTTAAAGTAGTAATGAGTCTAAAACGCATAAGTGTCTCATTCTGACAATTAGTAAGCTTAGTAACAGTAAACATTGGTATCGGATGTTCCATGTTACGATTCCATAATCGCAAATACAAGAAATCTATTTAAACATTCTATTGAAATATTCTTATCCTCCAAAGTAAACACTTGTACCTTCTGCAATTAAGAATTCGAAATCTGGATTAATTTCAAGAGGCTTTATTTGCTGAGCAGCCTTCTTTATCAGGTCGAGAACTTCTTCGACAGCCTCTTCTACCATCAAACTTTTTCTGTTCAACTCCACACAAGCGTTCCTAAATAAACAATAAATACATAAAATTATACGAAAATTAAGCTGTGCACTACTTACATCGTAATCACCGATAATCCCTGTAATTCAGCTTGGTTTGAAATCCATAGAAACAATGAATAATAGTAATTTATACTATATATCATTGTAAAAGTATAATCTAAAGTGAATATGTAAGTGGATAAATAACCGATAAACATATATCTTTATTTTATGTAAAGGGTCACAGCGATAGTGTAACTAATATTTTATTACCAACCTATTGATGAGCCCGATTTAATACAAGCGTAGGTCATTACAGTAATTAAAATACTTATAAATCTAACTTCGTACGTGGAACGAATACCGCGTGTGTACATACCGGCATCCGGACTCGACGTTTTCAATAAACTCATCCACTGACCAAGGGGTGTCCTCTGCAAACGAAATAATACAAAAAAATTGACGAGAGCGAAACCCAAAACAAGGGTGCAGAGGGCTACAGACGTGTATCAAAGTTAATGGACAGAAAACTCTACAGATATACCTATGTGCTTCACGTACTCGGCCGTTAGTGAGTGTGTTTATTTTTAAAAAGAACACGCCGTCATTACGAACTTTATTTGAACATCGGATTGGTTGCGAGAGACCTTTTAATTACCAATGTAATAATATGTGTATGGGAAACTTTTTACATAATATATTTAAGAAACCAAAATTATGTGACCGTGTTAATATGATACATTAAAAACATGTAAGGTTATATAGATTAAAACTACTTATAAAGTTGAATGGGATATCAATCTTATTCTTTGTCATTTCATTTAAGCTAAAACAACCTCGGCTTGAAGAGTCCCAGCTTACCTACTCATGTCCATATTCCGTAATGAAATGAAAATGGTTTCAACGTTAAATTGATAACAGTGAAGCGTACATATTATAACGGTATTTGTATATTCTGGCTGAATTGTCGAAGTTACTGTATGGGGTAGGGGAGACGCAGCAGGAGCCCGGCTTTGTTAGAATTTAACTCGTTCCACCGGCTGTTTCATACGCCTATACAAGTACGCGTCATTGCCAGACCGTTTCAGAATATACCAACTACAATATAATATAGGTATTACATGCGCAACGTTGCGCTAATCACTTAAAAGTTTCCAAATTAGGCGGAATACTAACTAACTTTACTAAATAATTAAGTTAGGGCTGAGTAATGCGTTTTTTGTTACAATATACATAATTATGTACATACATATTTTGGAACATTCATGACCAGTGTTATTATCATTAAATAGTAAGAACTACTATAATTATGGTACTGATAGATTCTAATTAAATCACCACCGATATTGTTACTATGGATGCCTCCTAAATTAATAAATAACAATAATTAGCATACTTATTATAATAATATTTTTTATCTATGTTGTACGAAATATTTGTAATAAAATTATGTAATCGGTTTTAATATTTGAACTATGTAATAAAACATTGACTGTTTTGAGAAAAGTCTAAGAAGTCCACGTTCCAAGAGAGTAGCCACCAAAAAACAGAATGGAATCAAAAAGTGAGCTGTTGATTTTTGTTTACGCAGCTCAATACGAGAGTATCTTACTTCTCGTAATTAGTTTCACACAAAAGGGGTTGCTTGCACAATATACCTACAAGCCGCAACGGCTCAGATGAAGTTTAAGGGGAAAACCGAACAAAGATGATATAAACTTCCTGCGCGCCCTAGGATAGCGTTGGAAAACTCCCTTGCCTTTGTCCGCGACGCTACAACTACGTCTGAATTCCGAACTTTACTGTATTTTAAAGATAAGCTACATTTCTACTGACGAGAAATACATTGAAAAGATTAAATTTAACAAAGTGACTGACATATTAATTAGATTTGCATTTTATATTAAATATATTTTATCAATTTTGTAAAAAGATATACATTTTTATACGCAGATAGATAGACACAGTCGTTTTAACTTAATTCATCTCGAAATTGAAACGACTATTATAAACTAAAAACACGCGTTAATTAAATCACCTACCATCGCGTGATACTTAAATCAATGTAGGTACTGGAATAAATTAATCCTTTGAGCAGTGCACGGAATGCTCAGCGGCGCGTGGTCGCGCTTGCCTAAATCCACGAAATGAATTTAGTCGTAAACTAACACTGACATCCGCTTTGATCAATCCACTCAATTTCATGGGGGTTTACGGTTATAATAGTTTTATAAATGACTAAATCCTGTCGGATAGCGGAATATCTGAAATCGGAACCGAATTAATCATGTTCATATTGGGACTATGAAACGAATACACACATTTCTTTAATTCCTCACCACAAATATTTATCATCGCCATTCATACTCGCGCATACCTTCAGTTTTATTCACCTACCTGGTAATGAAATGAGTGAGATTTCTTGCATGCCTGAGAGCATGTAAATTATTCTGTTGGTATATATGTCGTGTACTCTCGTAACCAATACATCGAAGCTTTTTATGGCGGCGTTGGCTCGATCGATGAAATGTTGCCAAGCGTCGCTGGTCCAGCAGACGGTTCGCAGACCAGGCAGCAGGAGAGAAGATAAACGGACTACTTGAGGCAGAAACAGAGGGCGTACTTCTAATTTCACTCGCCGAACTGTGCACAAGTAGTCTTGTAAGAGAAACTAAAAACAGAATCAAACGTGACGTTTCAAATCAGTTCGCGGGTTTTATAAAGAAAAGTCCAACAGTGAATTGAGACGTCTTCACCTCTGAAAGCTGAATTGCTATAAAAAACTTATTCAATTGCAAGATCAGCGGAGCGAAATCGATTCTAGTCGGGATCTCGACTGACGTGTACTCTTTTCATTGAAACTTTAATTTGGATGCAAAGTTTTTATGTTGCATATAAGAATGTAAATAACAAATATAGGGCACTTTTACAATCTTAATATATATAAATCTCGTGTCACAATGTTTGTCCTCAA
>DWMP01000080.1:0-12316 GCA_018245295.1 Agara epimachia | reverse complement strand
ACTACTTATGTAATTATACACAGTAAGAAACACTGGTCTTTCAACCTATTTATTTCTAATAATGCCTGTGTTACACCAATGCTTCAATGAAATTGTGTAAAGATGTAGATAATAAGACAGCCTTCTCAATACCACATTACATAACATGGTTATGTATCGCTGGCATTACCATAAAACTATATTCATCTACAAACACATAATTTTTATAGGGAAAACACTTTTCTATCTCACGTCACACACCTGCATCTTTTGTCCTATGACATTTGAAGGCATACTTCTTCTTCTGAACCTCTGGATTACTGTCCAAGTACTCGACGGCCACCCTGCCTTCAATAGAACTAAGGACATAGCCCTGTTTATTGGGGAAGACGCGTATGCACCTCGTTTGATACTTCAGTGATGACTCTCGCCTCTGGTTGACATGGCCCATGTTACGGACGTCCCAGACGAAGATTTTGCGGCCGGATGTACCTACTACAAACTTTTCACCGACAATGCTCATTGTGTACACCTGCAAATATTATATCTCTACAGGAAATAATCAACATTGTTAATATTATGGTTCTTTTTATAACTTAACACAAACACACACACAGTGAAGTAAAACATGCACATCTTAGAGACTAGAAAATATTTTGATGATTCTGAACAGTATAGTCTGCTAATCTGCACATGACCGGTTAGGAATAATAGAGCCTAAAACTCTCTCACTATGAGAGGGGACTTAGCTGAACTCAATCAAAGAAACTTTCCACATCCCACAGCTGGGCTATATACCAGATGTTAGGCCGTCCAACAAGATTTACCTTTTAACTACATAGTGGACGGGCTAAATATGACATCCAAATCATAAAATCACTCATAAAAATTTTCCACTAGGGATCTCTTATTTAAAAAAAGGAACACTAGTGTCATTCAACATTACAGATTAGAAATGTACAACTGTGGAGGGGGACCAATGAGTTGACAAATAGTAAACTTGCATAATTTAGAATTACAAAAGTAAATACCCTTTCATTCCCCTGGTTATAAGTTCCAACACAATTGGGTACCCTGCTGTCCCACATTTTGACAGTCCCGTCCCAGCTACCCGTGAGCACTGCATTCACTTCGTTGGCAAATTCCACGCAACGAATAGCGCCCTTATGCTCGCCCAGTACTGTTTCAGACGTTGCATTCAGATCGTACATCTTTAAGATCTGATCCAGGCCACCGCTGTACGAATGTACGGCATCCTGAAATTGATAAATGATCGTTGTATACAAACACACATTAAGTAAAATTAGACTACTATTTCTATTGAGGATTTTGACGCTATATGCATCGCGATTACAGAAAAAGCGGTAAGCAATATTTTAACTTACCCTAAAACACACGTCGAGAACGGGCAATTCGTGGTTATATTTGTGTCTTTCTATATTAGCAGAGACGTCGTACAGCCTCACCGAACAATCCCACGAGGACACGAGTAGGAATTGGTTAGATTTTGGGGCAAATTTCACACTTGATATTGCGTCCTCAGGGAGAGTTTTCAACTTAAATTCTGTGCGGGATTCCGCTACCCGCGTAACAGTCATTGTGGAAGCAATTTTGTTAAGCACACAGGGATCAACTAAATATTAAAAGTTTGTTTACGTTATATAGACCTAAAACCAAATCCAAAAAATCTGTAAATAACGGCGCTCATTCCTCCTAGACACCAGATGTCATGTCTTGTTTTAAATGTCATATTAAGTAAATTGACATTTTATATGATGTACAGATTAAATATGGGATACAGAATCACCACACAGGTATTTAGTTTAAAAGGTACTCATGCATTGTATCACAATAAGTAGATATTTATATTTTATTATTATCTCCAATTAAAAGATTCAAATAATGGACATCTAAAATATAAAACAGGAACGCTGCCAAATACAATAAGGCTTGGTGTTGCTGACATTACACGTTTCGTTTCATCAAATTGCATCATATATTATGAGTACCGTTATTCTTAATCATTATTATTTATATATTTTTTTTTAAACTAATTTTGTGATACACATTTATTTCATTCTAAAGTTTTTAAAACGAATGTAATGCCAAATGAATAATTTATTATATATCATCGAAATTATTACGTATCAATATTCAATCAATTGCTCAGTCGCAGATAATGAACGCAGCCTTATAAATGACATGTTTGTGATGAGGTGTGAATAGAGAAATCCCTGTTTCGCTAAAATGGATTCACGTATAACGATACTTGCATTCAACTTTTGTGATGTTTAATTTGTGCTCTACTTCGATGCGCAAATAACTTGCGAATACAATATAACAGTGCCTAAAAATAAATAAATAAATGACAAGTTCACCGTATAAGTAAGTCGACTCCGGTTGGAACGAATGGAGTGATTCCCATATAAACTAATGATGCAAACCAACTTGAAAACGAAAGAGATGTTTATAGTCAGAGCTTTGGAAAAAATATTAGCCGATAAGGACATAAAAAGGTCCTATCATAGCCAGTTGAAGAAATCCTGCGAAGTCGCCCTCGGTAAGTGATTTTGACGAGTAGATAACGTAATTATTCATAACTCCGACCGCCTAGATACTTGTTTCATAATTAAGTTATAAATTAACTTACGAAATTGGTACAATGTTTTTTATTCGAGTGGCGATCGGTGGCGTGACCTTGGAAACTGGTAGGTAAGAGACATTGTCATCGTGTTATCACGAAAGTTGTGCATTCACTAATTACACTCATAGAAATATCATGCTAACAATTACTACTGAATGTATGGAACACTAGAACCTATCTGTAACAAGATACTCCACAACTATTTGAATTGGCCCAGATATGGTTCTTGTGAAATGTAGCAGACAGAAAGGACAGTATTGAATATTGTGAAATAACTAATGTCAATGATATTTATGAATATTATTCATGTTTATGCATATCTATGCACATTTATCTTAGATTTATAAGTTTGGTATCCAATAGTTTCTGTACATTGCATTAATTTAAAAAATTGCTGTTAACCTAAAAGCATACATTCACAATATAAAAAAATGTAATGCATTTCCTTACCTTTTGCAACACTTTTAAGTCTGTTCTACGTATATAATAATACATATATGGTAGACTATTTGAAGGTATTATTTTGATAGCATATTTGTGTATATTAACATACAAATATACTATGTACATGTGTCTGTCTCCCGTGCATGCATGCATTTTGCACCTCTCCATAATCTGATCGCAAGTTCTTTTATTTCAGAGGAAATAAAAGAAGAATTGAAAAATGGTGGGCAACTGGAAACATCTGACAGTCCATCGTCAGGCACACTTCCTCTGCCCAAAAATGACTCGGCCAATATCATCACTGCTGAAAAGTACTTCCTGCCATTTGAACTGGCATGCCAGAGCAAAGCCTCCAGGATAGTTGTAACTGCATTAGACTGCCTTCAGAAACTAATTGCTTACGGTCATTTGACAGGAAACATTCCTGATTCAACTACGCCAAGAAAACTTTTAATAGACCGAATTGTTGAAACTATTTGCAGTTGTTTCAATGGACCACAGACAGATGAAGGTGTACAGCTTCAAATAATTAAGGCCCTACTCACAGTAATTACTAGCCAGCATGTGGAAGTTCACGAAGGCACAGTACTGCTTGCTGTTAGAACTTGTTATAATATTTATTTAGCCAGTAAGAATCTTATTAATCAAACAACTGCCAGAGCAACACTTACACAAATGCTTAATGTTATATTCACCAAAATGGAAAACCAGGCCTTAGAATCAGAAGGAAATGGCAACACACCACCTGAATTACATCATAAAATGCCAAATGGTAATATAAACACAGATGAATCCCAAGAAAATCTTGCTATTGAAGAGCATAAAGATAATCAATTGACTCACGAGGAGCAAGTGGATGATATTTTGGAAGCTAAAATGATTGCCAAGCAAATTGTTGACTCAGTCATAGACAATGCAGTAAGCATTGCTTCTAAGAAACATACTGATGACCTAAGTCAAAGTGGTCCTGAAAATAATGAAAATCCTTCAGATTGTGGTAGTGTGTCGCAAGATAGCAATGGGCAGACAAATACAGAAGCTTCAATCACACGGATTCCTTCACAAGAAAGTGTTGATGTGGCCTCTGAGAATGACAATTCCGTTACCGCTAAATTCACACATGTTCTACATAAAGATGCCTTCTTAGTATTCAGAGCTTTATGCAAATTATCCATGAAACCTTTACCAGAAGGAACTCCTGATCCTAAATCACATGAATTGAGATCTAAAATTCTATCTCTGCATTTACTACTCTCTATTCTTCAAAATGCTGGTCCAGTATTCAGAAATAATGAGATGTTCATAACAGCTATCAAGCAGTACCTATGTGTGGCATTATCTAAAAATGGGGTCAGTTCTGTACCTGAAGTTTTTGAGCTATCTTTGGCCATATTCTTGGCTCTCCTCCAAAACTTTAAAATCCATTTAAAGAAACAGATAGAGGTCTTCTTCAAAGAAATCTTCATGAATATTTTGGAGACATCAAGTTCTTCATTTGAACACAAGTGGATGGTAATACAGGCCTTAACCCGGATCTGTGGTGATGCTCAGAGTGTTGTTGATATATATGTGAACTACGACTGTGATTTATCAGCAGCAAATCTATTTCAAAGGTTAGTAAATGATGTATCTAAGATTGCACAAGGAAGACAGGCTCTGGAATTAGGAGCTACACCAAACCAAGAAAAATCTATGAGAATAAGAGGTCTTGAATGTCTTGTTTCAATTTTGAAATGCATGGTAGAGTGGAGCAAAGAACTGTACATTAATCCAAACATGCAAACTACTCTCGGTGAAAGACCAGTCAAAGAAGATCCAGACCATCAAAGCATTAAGTCTCATGGAGGTTCAAGCTTAAGTCTTGTATCAACAGGATCTAGCAATATTGGCAATAGGGAAACATTAGATTCCCCTGAACAATTTGAAGTCTTAAAACAACAAAAAGAAGTCTGGGAGACTGGTATAGATCTGTTTAATAGGAAACCGAAGAAAGGTGTAGCATTTCTTCAAGAACAAGGTTTACTGGGTACTTCCACAAAAGAAATAGCTGAGTGGCTATTAACTGATGAAAGAATTGACAAAATATTTATAGGTGAGTATTTAGGTGAAAATGATGACCATTCGAAGGAAGTTATGTATGCTTATGTGGACTCTATGAAGTTTTCTAACATGGATATAGTTGCTGCTCTTCGCCATTTCTTAGAAGGCTTTAGACTGCCTGGAGAGGCACAAAAGATAGACAGGTTAATGGAGAAATTTGCTTCGAGGTATTGTGAGTGTAATCCGAATAATACCTTATTTACAAGCGCTGACACTGTTTATGTTCTTGCGTTTTCCATAATAATGCTAACAACAGATTTGCATTCTCCACAAGTTAAAAATAAAATGACAAAAGAGCAATACATTAAATTGAATAGTGGTATTAGTGACAATAATGATCTACCACGCGAATACTTGTCACAGATTTATGACGAAATTGCCGGCCATGAAATTAAAATGAAAAATACTTCGAAGCCGGGAAAACATATGATTTCTAATGAAAAGAAGCGCAAACTTATATGGAACATGGAAATGGAACAAATTTCAACAGCAGCAAAGAATTTAATGGAATCTGTGTCGCACGTACAAACACCGTTTACAACAGCTAAACATGTTGAGCATGTTAGACCAATGTTCAAAATGGCTTGGACGCCATTCCTGGCCGCATTTTCTGTAGGGCTCCAAGACTGTGATGATACAGAAATAGCCTCGTTATGTTTAGATGGAATCAGATGCGCCATTCGTATCGCATGCATCTTCCACATGTCACTTGAAAGAGATGCATATGTACAGGCACTGGCTCGGTTTACTTTATTGACTGCAAATTCACCAATCACAGAAATGAAAGCAAAGAACATAGATACAATAAAGACACTTATAACAGTTGCTCACACAGATGGCAACTACCTAGGATCCAGTTGGTTGGATGTAGTGAAATGTATATCTCAGTTGGAATTAGCGCAGCTCATCGGGACGGGAGTTCGGCCACAATTTTTGTCAGGATCAGGTATAAAGCCACAGCCAGATGCTTTAAAATTCAGTCTCATGTCTTTAGATCCAAGTGTTAAGGAACATATCGGAGAAACAAGCTCGCAAAGTGTTGTAGTCGCAGTGGATAGAATATTTACAGGCTCTACGAGGTTAGACGGTGACGCAATAGTAGACTTCGTCAAAGCTCTATGTCAAGTTTCTTTGGACGAATTAAGCCATCCTACAAATCCTCGTATGTTCTCTTTACAAAAGATAGTCGAAATATCGTATTACAACATGGGTCGCATCAGACTTCAATGGTCCCGCATTTGGCAAGTACTGGGTGACCATTTCAATAAAGTAGGCTGCAGTAGTAATGAAGACATTGCATTTTTCGCGGTTGATTCTTTAAGACAACTGTCAATGAAATTTATAGAGAAGGGAGAATTTGCCAATTTCAAATTCCAGAAAGACTTTTTGCGACCTTTTGAACACATAATGAAGAAAAATAGTTCCCCGACCATAAGGGACATGGTTGTCAGATGCATCGCTCAAATGGTAAATTCACAGGCACCGAATATCAAATCTGGTTGGAAAAATATATTTTCAGTATTCCATTTAGCTGCTGGTGATCAAGATGAAGCTATCGTTGATTTAGCATTCCAGACAACTGGTAAAATCATATCAGAATTATACGAGAAACAATTCCATGCTATGATCGATTCCTTCCAGGATGCTGTTAAATGCTTATCAGAGTTCGCTTGCAACGCGAAGTTTCCTGATACGTCTATGGAAGCAATAAGACTAGTAAGATCTTGCGCAACAGCTGTAGGAGCATTGCCGCATTTATTTGCTGAGCATGCAGGACTTGAAGGCGAACCAGGAGCACCTGAGGTGGATAGAGTTTGGTTGAGAGGTTGGTTTCCACTCCTGTTCTCTCTATCTTGTGTCGTAAGTCGCTGCAAATTAGACGTACGCACTCGAGGATTGACAGTCCTATTCGAGATTATCAAAACTCATGGTGAATCATTCCGTCCCCATTGGTGGAGAGATTTATTTAATATATTATTTAGAATCTTTGACAATATGAAGCTACCTGAACACCAGTTAGAAAAGAATGAATGGATGACTACGACTTGCAACCATGCGTTATATGCAATCGTTGACGTGTTCACGCAATATTTCGATATTCTTGGTTCCCTATTACTCGAACAACTCTATGCACAGCTACATTGGTGTGTGCAACAGGACAACGAACAACTCGCCCGATCTGGCACAAATTGCTTGGAGAATCTAGTCATCTCGAACGGAATGAAGTTCAACGAGGACACTTGGAGCAAGACGTGCCAGATTATGTTGGATATATTTAATAGTACGCTCCCCACTACGCTGCTTACATGGAAACCCGACGACGGTGACGAAGGAGAAACGCCTCACGTACGGCACGGAATACTCAAAAAGCCTCAACTGGGAGATGACGCGAAATCTTCGAACCGTGTTTTCAACAGCCTTCTCATTAAATGCGTAGTGCAGTTAGAGCTTATTCAAACGATCGACAACATTGTTTTCTACCCGGCGACATCTAGGAAAGAAGACGCTGAAACATTAGCACTCGCCGCCGCCGAATTAACTGGAGGAACGACCGGGACTGAGCAAGAATGTCAGCGAGAAGAGCAAGGCATGTACCGACTGTTAAGTTCACCACATTTACTGCGACTTGTGGAATGTCTCATGTGCAGTCATCGATTCGCTAAAACGTTTAACACCAACAACGCCCAGCGGAACGTACTTTGGAAAGCCAACTTTAAAGGCTCCGTGAAGCCCAACATGTTGAAGCAAGAGACCCAGTCCCTCGCTTGCGTGCTTCGAATATTGTTTAAGATGTATAGCGACGAGGCGCGGCGCGGTCATTGGCCGGCGGTACAGAAAAATTTGATAAGCATTTGTTGCGAAGCCCTCGAATATTTCGCAGGCCTCACCAACGAGGCTCATAGAGACGCTTGGACATCTATACTGCTTCTGATTCTCACCAGAATACTAAAGATGCCCGACGAAAGAGTGAGTATCGATTCGATTTTATTATACATTTTGTCTCTATTCCAATACGAGCGTTGCATAATGATTTGTGTTTAATTGCGGATATAGGCATTGCATAATATCCTGGCGCATGTCGCCGGATCACACCAGATAGGTATCCGTACGTATAGCTACGCATTTAAATAGGTCCATGTACCGTTTCACGTAATCATATAAGCCAACGCCATATAGATTGACCCGATGCCTTAACATTATGATGTCATGCAATACCCACATACATTTTAAGTTGGTCATGCGCAATATTATTAATATGATGAGAATTTGGAATCCACGGCCTCATGACAATCGTAAACGAATGCGGTACATCATAGATCCATATTTAAGACAATAACTAATTATTATCAAAGGTACACAAAGTAATTATGTTAAACCTTATCATCAATGAAGATAAGTCCAACGGCATACTTCTCTATCGCAAAGTCAATCTAATGTTAATAAATTGTCAATTAAATTTACATTGAACCTCGTTTCGTATCGGGCATCGTTTAAGCATAGGCAACTAATAATTAGATAAACAATCACTGTACGGTGAATCCGGCTGTAAAGTATCTAATTTCATATGTAAACCGTTAAACGTTTTGTTATCTTGAAGTGCTAGGATAATAGTGTAGTCCTATACAGAAAAAAATACTTTGTGGTGATTGTGGGCGAATGAAGACTTCTAAGCATGCATTCCATTAGGCGTAATTGCAAAAAATCCTAACCTATCACATAGTAAAAAAATGTTTGTGATAACGGTCATAGTTGCGCAATATGAAATATATTTGGTCTCGCCTGCTCACTGCACCCGTCAAACAGGATAACGACACCATTTTTGTCAAGTATTGCCGAGCTACACGTAACTACAACAATAAACATTATGGGGAAATTAATGTAATTTATTTAGATTAATATCCTTGTCGAATATTTCTATCAACTTCAGGGATATTGTCATCGAGTAATGTTTCCTGTTTGCAGAGGTAATTAATGGACCACAAAAAGTGGTATTCAAAGGCCACCTGTGTAGCATTTTATGGTCATCCATTTTGATTTCAAAGTGAAAATATTGAACGTTAGATTTGTCGTTTGCAAAACTAGAACAATATACAAAGTACCTAATGCTTATATTGGGCACGTATGTATTATCTTATCTTTGTAAATTGTTCTATGTACATTAACCGGAAAACACTGCTTGACATTTACATTGTTTTTGCACTAAAAGCGCGTTTAAGCGATAAACCACGATTTTGTAGATTTCCTGTGTATAGTACAAATTCTTTTGCACGTATGTGTGTATTATAACGACCTAAAAGTTACCCTAAGTGCTAAGATAATCCTTAGAAGGCTAAAAGTTGCTCGGTCAGTTGCATCGTAGTAAACTGTTAAGTACTGTAAAACTTCAAGTAAGCAGTCACATAATTTGCTGTCTCTCATCTGCCTATATAGCAAGTTAGCGTGCTCAATTTAAATGTAATTCATGGGACTGCAATGATTGCGTGTAACGGACTCTGATAGATTGTGTGGTGTTTGCAGTTTGCGGCACACGTATCAAGCTACTACCCGCTGCTGTGTGAGATCACGTGCTTCGACCTGAAGCCGGAGCTGCGCTCGGTGCTGCGGCGCGTGTTCATACGCATCGGTCCCGTCTTCAACATCGTCGCCGCACACTAAATCGTACACGAACGGTGCCAACCCTACCATGCGAAGAACGAATGAACCCTCGCAATTACTTAAACGAAGGGTATTTTTTACCTGTCAAAACTTATATTTGCATCGTTCTCAAGCTAAGTCAAAGTTCTTTCACCCCACTTTCAGTTTTACTTTCATATCTCGCTCTATTCGTTGACATGTTAGGGTCGGCCCCGTATAAACAATGGCCTTATAGTTCTGTAGGTTAACACTTAGCGAGTTTATTGTTAAATATGCAACACTTCACTAGAGTAATCAAAACACGACTCGTCGATTCCTTAAAAAAATTTAATGTTATGATAATGACAGCAATCAGTACTTCAGTAGTGTTAAAAGTGATACATTACTAGTGTGTTGTAGCCTTATTATTGTCTAATTTATATATAAATTTAAATTATTCAATTATCAAAGTTAAAATTTAAATTGTATAATAAAGAAACATAGATGTCGTATCTATAAATTATAGTTTATTCTGTATATTTGAAGTTTTTACTGTATGGGGAGCTGAACTCACTCACCGCCGCCGTTTGCTTCACGTTTTCTTCTGGCTAGACTGATCGAACTGTGATTGTGATGGTTTTTCACAGCTTTCCGTGTTATCCTTCCCTACCGAGTGATTTCAGAGCTCGCACGCAAACCGATTATATTATTATCCCTTATAAAATAAATATTATAATACATTATTTGCTCGTGTATCATTTCTTATGTCATTAAACAATCTGAAGGCCCTCGATAGACTTCTCCAACGATTCCAAATCCCAGATGACCAGCTGGCCATCCAGTCCGGAAGTGCTGAACTTCTTGGCGTCAGCTTTCGTGCCCTGGTACAGGCTGATACAGGTGATCGCGTTCTGGTGAATCGAATCCAAATACGTATCGCTGGTCTCGATGCGCGCTTGGCGGTCGAGCGACTGGAACTTCTTCATGGCCGACAGACCTCCGGACTCCTTCCTTTGAGTATTATCCAATTTGGCGACGAATTTAATCTCGTCGCCATTGTAGCAGTAGAGTAATGGAATGCAACCGTGTCCAGCCACAACTAAGGAATTCAAGGATATCCAGTTGCATCCCAGGAATGGCAGATATTCAGTCTTAAGTTTAAATACGGCTCGGTTGTGAGTGGCATCTGCGATGTTGATAGAACTGTCGTGCCCCACCCAAGCCACCTTTTTGCCGTCAGCAGAAAATGAGACGCTATGTATCCAGCCGCTGCCCGACGAAGACGGAAACTCGGCCAACAGCTGACCCAAAGGCAACTTTGATCCCCAGACATTGGGGCCGGGCTGATCTTCTATATCCTTGATGTAGGCAGAGAAGACTCTAACCTTGAAATCTGTAGAGCCGGCAACCAGAAGAATGTTGTTAGGGTGCCAATCGAGGGTAGTTACAGTTGACCTAATAGGCTTCTTGATGTGTTTCGACACCCACCAATTGTTTTCCTTCTCAAAGTAGCAGATAGATATCAAGCGAGCACCCGACCCGACGGCGAACTTGTTCTCCATCGGTGACCACTTGACGCAGGTAGCGGCGCGGTTGATGCGCAACAAGACGAGTGTAGTAGTCCATTTACCATCTTCGGTCTGGGTCCACACATATGCGTTGCGGTCAACCGAGCATGTAACTATCCTGTTGGTGTTGGGTGCCCAGTCTATGCCCATGACTCGGAGGTCATGTTCCACTAAGTTGTTAGTTTGCTTCCACTCGCTACCCTCTTTTTGGTAGATGTGTACTTCATTGTTGTTCGGAGAGAAAGCTATCTCTGTAATGAAAACATTTTCAATATTTTAATAGTATTTATAGCTGTAATAAATAAAGAAACATAGTATATTCAAATCCACATCATTAGCAGATAAATCAGATCCGACCAATGGCGTCGCGGTGCTTTCACGACAACTTCCGGTAAAAATCTTTTTTCCACAAACTCGAGCTTCGGGCGGCGTTAATGGGAACACTGGCCACGATAATACAATCCAAAATTAACTTTATTACAACGGGCCAGGATCTATATTTCAATGGAGTATAATTACTATTAACTTGTGATATTACGTAAAAAGTGTGATTGATTAAAGTAGGTATATTTCTATCGCGGTAACAAGTGTTCTTAATGTATACATTTCACGTCATTAATCGTGCTCATGTATACTTTCACTTCCTAAGTTAAGCGAGTGCCCTCGGGTGAAATAAATTGTAATTAAAAACAATAAAGTGTTCCTTATTAGTATACACTTAAGCCAGATGCCTAACCGGGTGCGTAGGAAAGATCCAGTACCAAATACCTCTATCCTTTCAGGCATGATGTTCTTTTTGTATACACTTGCCTCTTATACATACACGCCGGTGTAGGAGACCTTAGACTCCCCCATCAGCCCGTATCTCACCTATTAGATCAAGGTTGAAAATCTTGGTCTCTCTAGGCACCTACATCGATTTGCACTCGCATAGTATACCTCTTCTTCTACCATTCTTTCCACATGT
>DWMP01000079.1:0-12345 GCA_018245295.1 Agara epimachia | reverse complement strand
CACGAGTTATGCGTACCGACTACAATTTGTATATTACATACTCAAAACCTGTAAATAAAAAATACATCAAGTCGTTTTAGTCACATATTGACTTATATTAAAACATTAGAATTTGTATGGTGCATTCGAACTCCCTCTTTGGTGACCGGCCCCGTATTGAAAGGTACTTAATTAGTTATTATCTGTGGCCAGTGGAGAATCAGGAGCCAATTCTAATTCCTTTTCGAAGTACACCTCACAATTGGGGTACAGGCGCACGGCCAGCTGCGGCAGTCGTTTGGGGGAGACGGCCCCCCCGGCGGCCCCCCTGGCGGCTGCCCCCGCGCGCCCATCGCTGCCGCCGAGCACAGCCTTGCTGGCCGCCGCATAGGCGGCGGCCGCGGCTTCCGACATCGGTTCGAGGATGCACTGGGCGAGCTTGCACAGGAGACGGTGTCTGAAAAGTTGCAAATTATCTATATCATGCTAGCCTTTCTTCGTTTAAAGTGTTTCTAGATCTGTTTAGTTTGAAAGCAGCGCTTGTTAACGCACGAAATATAAAGTAATTATATAAAATAAATATTTCTTATATCCGGAAAGTTAATCCGCTGCCGTTATTTGAATGAAAAAGTTTATTCGCAAGTGATGAACATGTACGAGGAAGTTAAAGATGGAAGATGGACGACGCGCTATCCTAGATTAAAGAAGAAAAAAATGGCGTGCGTTCGGTGATTGCTCCGAGGACACTTCTAATTTACTCAACTATATGATTTCAAACAAGTAGACCCATCTTGTATGACCTCAAGTTGTGAGCTTACTGTGGGGAGGGCAGCTGAGGAGCAGCTTGCAGCGAGATGATATGCAGGAGGCTGCGCTGCAGCTCCGTGCCCCAGACGCGAATCAGACTACGCGCGGCCTCGGCGCACTTCTTCGTCTCCTCCTCTTCGTCCGAGAGCTCACGAGCGTAGCGACACGCGACGCATATCCACAACGCTATTATCACTTCGTTTCCATCACTACAACGTTACACAATATTATGGATCAAGGTTAGTATTATAAAAAAAAATCGTCTGTCATCGACTTACAAGTAAAAAATAATAACGCGCTACGCAAACGATTATTCCATAGCGAGGGTCGCAGTACATCCGCCGAAAGTACGTCGGCGAACGTTCTACGGGCGCGATGTTTACAAGTAACCTTAAGTCGCGGCGGTACAAGAGGAAGGACAGTGAGTGCTCACAAGACGAGAGTGGGCGAGGAGAGCGCGGCGAAGAGCGCCAGCAGGTGCGCCGCGGAGTGGTGGCGCG
The DNA here is from genome assembly GCA_018245295.1 of Agara epimachia. NCBI lineage: Eukaryota > Metazoa > Arthropoda > Insecta > Lepidoptera > Hesperiidae > Agara > Agara epimachia. The sequence goes on along the minus strand of DWMP01000079.1, from coordinate 11,059 downwards.
CCAGCAGCGCCGCGTAGGCCGCGTGCAGAGCGCCGCGCGCCACCAGCGTACCGGCCGCCGCGCCCGCGCCCGCAGCCCAGCGCGCGTCCGCGCCGCCCCAGCCGCTCCCCTCTATCCACCAACACACGCACATAACGCTTTTATGTATGTTATACATCATAGCTATCCAGTTTGAGTCGGACGCGTTACCGATATGTATAGTACGGACGATCCAATTGTGCTAATTATGCACCTATACGAAATGGAAGTGAGACGTTCGGAAAAATTTTGGTTCCATGTGCCTATTTGGCACTCTCCACTCCTCGATCCGAAGAATTGGGTCCTGCGTGACGGATGGCGGTCCCCATCGCCGCTCCGAACACTTTTCGTACCGACGGGGACGGGCCGGTACGCGCCGCCTACTGGGGACACCCTAGCTCGCACTGCGGTACACACTCGATCCAGAATTAACAGCCTACTAGGCTGACAGGGTCGCGACGAGCACGCTTCTGGCACTGACCCTAAAATTTTGGTTGTACAAATTTTTACTTCTAACTTATTACACATTTATGCATGCATTCAGAATTGGCTATTTAGCCTTTATGGCATGAGCGCTAATGTACCTGCGGCGATATGGGCCTTGACGATGGCGTCGGCGACCGCGGCCATGTAGTCGAACGACTTGAGCGACACGAGCGAGGCCGCCAGCGCCCCGCGCAGCCTCGCGCCGGCCTGCGCCACCCAGCGCCGCCACACCTGCGCGCCCACAACGGCTCTCCCGTTACCCGCTCGCCAGTGATGCACTAATTAATGCTAATTGAAGTAATATGTACCTAACTATTCAATTGACTAATGGTCCTAACTTGATCAATACTTACTGAACCAACCGACAATAACAGCCACACTGCTACAGTCGCGTTTGATGTTGGTTCTAGTGATTTATACCAAACCAAGTAAAGCCCCCGGTGACCAATGCTGGTTATTAATTCCTTAATTTTTTTATTGTACCGGCCAACGTTCAAAAGAGAGAATGGTAATGAAGTCATACTTTAATGATACTCTTTCGAGTAGCATAGTGAAAGGAACTTCAGTATTCCACAATTTTCCGTGTCCCGAGGATAGCAGTGGAACTTAAGTGGATTGCAAGAGCCAAGAACTCATTCTGATATAATTTGAGTATAAAGGAAGAAAGGATGCTAGGATCTAACTAGAAAACCGTAATTTTTCGACAATTCTGCGTTGTAAGGAGTAGCGCGGGTTTATAAGGGATATATATGAGTAATCAAATGTTGCAAATTATTGTAACATAAACGATACCGGCAGAGCCACGTCGGCGGCTCCAGTGTTCAGAATGGCGATCGCTCGACTCAGCAGCTCCTCTAGTTCGCCTTCAGAGTCTTGTATATGAGGCGCTGGAAGTTGAATTGAAATAGAAATAAAAAAGAAAGGCACATTTAAGGAAACAACTGCTTATATTTGTCTATTTTACGTGTCACACGACATAGAAGAATAGTTAAAAAATAAATGCACATTTTTTTGCGTTCGACTTGTGAGGAATTAGTAAAGGATAAGGTCTCAGTACAAGCAGTTATGGGAGCAGGGTAAGAGCGTGCATGAAGTAGTCAGATGTAGAATGGTAAGACGCGTTACCCAAGTCCGTGATGAGGCGCAGCACGCGTTCGCAGTGCGCGGGCACGTGCTCGTGCAGGGTGGGCGCGGCGGCGGCGCGCACCCAGTGGCGCAGAGCGCGCGCCCGCTTGCTGCGCACGGCTGCCCCGGTGCGAGCCGTCCCGCTCGGCCCCACCACCAGCTCGCACGCCGACAGCAACACACTGCGCAAATCACACCCAATGTTACTCCACACCGCCAATAGCACGTAGCCTGCTCTTACGGCCCGCGTTGCGGTCTCTATTGCGATATTATATTGATGCGATACGGAATACATTTCAACTTCATCCTTATCATTCATCATCCTTATCATTCATAATATTTTGTAATGTCATGTAAAAAATATGACAGCTATTCGCCACTCACTTGAAATGCGGGTCGTCGTGGTACGGCACCGCGGGATTGTAATAATCGACAACGAATTTGTCCCAAACATCCTCCGTATACGCGTCAAGCAGCTCCTCCCACGGTAGACGACACGCCTCCTCCATAGACTGAAATGAGAAACACAACAGTCAAATAATATATTAATGGAGAAATTAAAGAGAAGCATAGTTTAAAATGCATAAATTTTCCTGTAAATCTCTTAGTTTGTGCACTTGGCATATTGATAAATGTTACTATGAAAATTGGAAATGTTTTATTTCTGATTAAAAGCAAACAATAATGGTCTGAAGTCGACGGCGGGGCGGCACCTCGGACGACAGCTGCGAGTAGGAGCTGGTGTAGATGGCGAGCAGCGTAGCGAGGTGCGTGTTGAGGTTACGCGCGCCCTGCATCCACGTGGCGGCGGTGGCGGTGCGACACGTCCGCGCGCACCACGCGTTCACCTGCGCGTCGCCCGACAGCACCGCCTGCCGTATGTATACACAAGCAGCTTTAGTAATAAGGTCCTTTCCATATGTTAAATGTGAATATCGTCCCATTACATTATCTCTGTAAAATTATAGTAGCTATACACGTTCATATAAATAAATAATTTTATGTTTAATCTATGTGCACTTTCAACGTATACCTCTGTACATGACTGAAGCAAATTTAACTTCAAAGATCAATGTCTCCTGACTAATGATAAATTAATACAAAGGTTTCATAAAATAATTGCATTGTCCATTTTGTAGTAGACGAAAGCGAGGTGACCTCGGCGGCGGCCGGCAGGCATTCGGCGTGGAACCACTGGTGGTGCCAGGGCAGGCGCTCGGTGGCGCGCAGCAGCGCGGCCAGCTGCGCACGCTGCTGCTGCGGCGTGCGGCGCCGGTGCAGCCCCAGGAACAGCTTGGCCACCCACGACCAGATCTGCTGCAGCAGGCTCGGCGCGCTATCTGCCGGGACATAGCTTTATAATTATCGTACCGCTTCCGGTTGCAGTATAGTATCAGACACGCTTGAATGTTTTACTTACTTTTAGATGAAGAGAGATTTTTACTTACTGAACATTATAATGTTAACAGAACAGACAGAACAGAACAGAACAGCCGTATACGGCTGACGCAACTTACCGGGACTCGTTTGAATAGTGTAGTTGACGGCGTCAACGAAGCTGTTTATCAGAAGGGCGTACGGCTCGCTCTCGGCCGCCGTGTCCACTTGCGCAGAACAATCTGGAGTTATCCAAGGGCTCCAAGCCGTCAGCAGCGAAGACCACACGTACCAGGCCACTGTGAAATAAATGTCATATATTGGCATGCATAATATTGTTATATTTTAGGTACCTACACGCCGTACGTTAAGTGACTACTAGTGAGCGAGTAGTACCGGTGACGTTCTGGTAGCCCTCGTTGAGCGCCGCCGTGGTGAGCGCCTGCAGCAGCGCCAGCAGCAAGCTGCTGATGAACTCCGCGTACGACGTGAACGCCGCGGGGTGCGCCATCAAGTTGTTAAGGTTGCGGAAGTCCCACCATATCCGGCCCAAATGCGAGTGCAGACGCTCGAGCTAAAAGTTTTTGACTGTTAACATAAGTACCCAACCAGAATGTAAGTTGATATGCGATTTTTTAATAAGATTTTGTTTTTTTCACATTCAGTAAAAAAAACCTATTATTTATCGTTATAACAAAAAACAAAAGTTTCGAATTAAAGAAACATTTCAAGTTTTCATTTGCCATCGATGCCATATCGCAGAAGTGTCTCGCGGTCCCCGAGCGGTCCATGTAAGCAATAGCGTGATCGCAGAGTGGATCTGTGTTCGGTTTCGAGAGTGGGAAAGAGAGCGTTATTATTGTGCAGAGGTGGCGTCACCTTCTGCAGACCGGCGTCGGCGGCGTGAAGGCGCGCGGCGCGCACCACGAGCGCGCCGTAGGATGGTGGCAGCGCCCGCGCCGCCGCCACGCGCACGGCGCCCGCCACCAGCTCGCACACCTCCGTCGCAGTCACGACGCCCAGCGTGTGCACGCCCAGCAACTGACACATCCCACACACTAATTATTAAATTAAAATATAAAGACTACTAAGAGAAAAACTCGCATGAAGAGGGAATAAAGCTTTTTTCTTACGTGACGATTTCTAATTTTTTACCATTCAATTCTTAACTCAAGTAGTGCTAAGCAACTTTGATCCAATATTCTTTCGACGTCATTTTGTAACTTTTCCGACAACATTGAAATACTGTAAGAAATAAAGGTAAAAGTTTGAATCCGTCTCCATTAATTCTATAAAAGGCCAATATTGCTCATGAAAAAATATTACTCGTTCTATCGTAAACATAACCATACCTCTAATAAAACTTGTTCTTGTTCACTGGGTGCCATCCCCATTTTCTGCACAGCTACAACTGAAGCTTTCAGGACCCTCGAACGCTGTACCGGGTCTGCCGTCTCCGACCATCGGCCCATTTCAAACTGTTCATTACATGAAATTACAAATTATAATTAGTAATAATAGGAATTGTCGTAATTTTTTATAACTAGATAAATCTGTGAACAAAGTATACTTAATAATTGGATACAACTTTTTATGCTACAAACAGAAAAACCTTGTTAAAACTTTCGAAATTTTTTGCTGGTGGTGGTGTGATTAAATTTTGCTTCATTGTTTATTTCACTAATTTTCCAATTCATCCCATTTCTGTTATTAATTTTAATATATCTGTAAGTGTGCTGTCTGTCCCGAATAAACGTATTTTATTTCTTTCTAAAAGTATAGTAGTAAGGAGTGAAAGTAGTGCGTAGTAGAAGGGGGCGGCGTATACCTTGGACAGGTAGCTGAAGACGACGTGTGGCGGCAGGCGCGAGTCCAGCACGGCGCAGTACACGGGCGGCACGTGCCCCGCGCGCAGCCGCCGGGGCACCACGAGCGCGGCGCACAGCGCGCGTTGCGCCGCGCCGCCCGCGCTCCACGCGCTAAACATCTCGCCCACGCGCTCGCCGTCGTTGCACAGCCATTGCTAACAGATACGCACGTTTTATCATCGCCACTCCACGACGGTTATCGTGGTAAATGCAGTGATAGAGCGTATGACAAATCGGTTCTATCTTGTTATAGAAAAGATCAGAACAAAGTCCTAACTCACTTTGTGTTTGTCTCATCTTTGTCTATCACAAAAGTGTATTGAACTACGTAATCAAGCCGGGCGACTGTTACGCGACCGTTATGGATAATTTCATTGTTTTATTTGACAGTCTGTTTTTCTTTACCGTTAATATTAATGGACTGGCAATTTATGTTTAATGGTAATAGTATGTGGGTACCTCGGCGAGGTTGGTGACCATGGTGGTGACGGTCTGGCGGAACAGCGCGCAGCCGTCCACCGCATCCGCGCCGCGAGCCACCAGCTCCGCCACCTGCAGCGCGCTTTCCGTGTTGCGAATGCGACTGTGAAAGGAAATATCTTAAGCCTCTATTTACAACTTTGTGATATCAGAAAAAATACAGGTAACGGTTTTAAAAAGTGTTTACAACAGAACAAAAGTCTGATTATTAAATAATAATGAGGCATATAATTGATTTATTAATACATATTATTGTGTAAGTTACATAAAAAAGTGCCTTGATGCTGATATCCGAGTATATTTATCAATGTTGGTTTAGTGGCTGGCTATACAGTTATCAATTATGTGTATATTTCTAAGAAACATGTATGGTTAGCGATCAGATGGGTGCGGGAGAGTTGTGTCAACATATATTAATGTATGTGATGTGTCAAGACTCACAAAGCGACGGCGAGCAGCGCGGCGGCGGCGCGCGCCGCGTCCGGCCGCGCGCGCGCCACACGCCTCTGCGCCGCCTGTGCGCTGCGCCTGGAACACGCCACACTCGGCTGCACTCGTTTCTATACAAGCTTCACGACACTTACATCAAACTCCTGTGACTGCCTGAAACGTCTTCTTTTCCGATACAAACATGTTTCGAATATACCATTCGACCGTTTGAAACTGTTGTCATGTCATTCAACACTTTATTATCCCCAATCTTCCCGATGTAAAAACGTTAATTTTTTACATACTAAGCAAACAAGCGACCAGGCAGCAGTCACAAATACAACTATTAATGTATATAAGGAGATGAACATATATGTACTAAATAAGGATACCTATTTTCCTGGATTCCTCGCTCCGCATCCGTAGATAGACACCATTCTTCTTCCTGTAACAAAATGTGACACCATGACTTTCTCACACTTTTCTTATGTGATGGTTGACTTGGCAAAATAAATGAATATCGTACATTAAAGAGCATGGTGATAGGGTTGCAGCCCTGAGAGCAAGCTTTGAAGACGGGCGGCAGGGGGCGCTGCACGCGCAGCACGCTCACGAAGTCCCAAAGCTGGGCGTCCAGCTTCGATATATAATGTGTTTCTGTCGACCAATCTCTGCAAATTACAAATTCCGTTCAAACATGGAAATTCATTGCTAAGCATTTGTCATTTAAACTGTACAGCATCAAACAAAAACAACAATGTTCTATGCCTATTTCAGTGCCTGTGAAGTAGTGGATGCACGATTATTTCTGTACTAACCCACACAATATACCAATTAGTATATAATAGATTTTGATATTTGATATATTTAGATCAGTTTCAAGATTTCAAATTTTTTTTATTATCCCAAATTATCCCAAATTATCCCACTGCTGGACGTAGGAATCTGCCTATACTTAATTAATAACCCTAAATATAACAAACAATAATACATTATGTAAACAAAATCTTACTGAGCGAGATTCTTAAGATCGGCCAGGAGCTTGCCCACCAGCGACAGCAAGGAGCCAGTGTCGTTGAAGCTGATGTTGCACAGCGGCGCGCTCAGGGCTACGCCGCGGCGCCTGCGACACGTGACGAAAGAAAGGACCCAAATATCAATGTTTAGAGAAGTACAACATCGAAATGGCGACATCTCGATTTGAGAAAAGATTCAACAAAGTTACTTAAACAAGAATGAGTAGAGATAATGGGGGGGGAAAAAACATAGCTACCAATTGCTTATAAATCTTAAACTGAAAAAGGCACCAATGGTAAATCTGTAGAGTTACAAATATGAGTATATATATATAGAAAAAAAATCATCATTGTTGAGGCAACTACGCATACTTGGAATAACAAATGTAACAAACTTAACAAAAATTTACCGAAACTGTACACATAAACATTGTTCAAAAACTTCTGACTAATTGAATGTAAATAAAAAGACTGAAAGAGAGATTATGACATGATGTATCTTAAGTGTAAAATTACTTCTTGTGCGAGGTATCTTTCACGCTGCGCACAATCTGCACGGCGCGCTCGTAGTGCGACAGGGTGCGCGGGGCGGCGGGTGGCGCCACGGGCGCGGCGGCGGGCGACCTGATGGGGCTGTCCGGCGCACTCGGCCGAGGTACACACCTACGCCAAGCTGCGCTTAGAGCCTGAAATAAAGTTAATAATCTATAATTGATTTGCTAATAACAGACAAAATGTTATAGCTTTTCTAAATAATTACGACTCAATACATGGTTGTTTTCCGTAATTTTTGTAAAGTAAAGTGATGTTTTATATATTAATAAAATATATAAAATGGTGACATGTATGCATGATTCTATCACTCGATTAGCATTCTATCGGGTCGATTAGCTTGTCTGGAATTTCATTAGATGATAATATCACCTGTTCAGGAATATATCTAGCAATGTCCGCGTCGTACGGCTCGGCTCGTACCTGCTCGCCCTCTTCGAGCCACCGTGCATATTCACGAATCAATCTGAAAAGTTTCCAATACCACTGATCACCACTGACCACTGATCAACATAATACTAACATCTATCTACGTTACAACAACACAAAGTTTTTGATACAAGACATTTTAGTTAACGAAAAGAATACTCATAGTGTCTTATAGTGGTCTCAATGCTAAACAAACCTGACTCAAAAAATAATGAATATTTTCATATCCGATGGGAATATTATAAAATCTTACTTCTCAGCACCGGAGTGATAACACATCATAAAGAAAATATCTTGCAAATTTGAATCCGTCTGCGTTACAACTTTTACATCAGCAGTCGATTTTACATCGCTATCCTCTTCTTCATCAGATAAGGTGTCAATTGCCTTCTCACCAGTCAAGTTCTCTATAGACATGGACGGGAATACACCACTTTCGACCTTCGATCTTAACTTATTGATCCTCATTGGTTTAACAACTTGCGTATTAGTAGTATTGGGAGTCGCTTTCAGTTCTTCGTTTTGTTTCTGATGATACGCTATGGTATCTTGCAGTCGCTTCTTTAGCTGCGACAAAACCCTGGACTTGACCAGCCCGCTGAAGAATAAGGGGCCGACGGGTAGGGGCGTATCTTGGCTGTAACAAAGAGAGATATTGCTCCATATGCCTAAGGCAATGACAATTGACTTTGACACTTGACAATGTTGTAGGGACATATTGAGGACATAAGTGATTGAGCTTTACAATGGTCCTCTGACCACTATCTGGATATAGTCCTACAAGTTGTGTGTGCTGATAACATCTGTGCTCAATACTTCATGTAACTATACTACCCAACTCTAAGATGGAGGCACCTCAGATGAACTATTAACTTCTCTTCATAATTAAACGAATGTTTATAATACATACGGACTCGACGGCGGCTTTTCCAAGTAGACATGGAAAAACAGTCTCCAGAGAGTCAAGTGTGCCGGGTGGTCAAACGGAGCCGTTAACACTGCTGCAGCCGTGCGGTGGATCACCAGATCTTCTGCATTCGTAAGTGGGTCGGTTTCCTGCAGGAGGTAAAAATATTTTAATGAAGTACTGAAGATTTCAATTGCATATTTATTTATTTGTTATAACAGTTGACAGAATGATAAACGCTACAAGATTAAGAACATGCACATCATAACATCTTTATCTCGATAGACCACGTTAGGTAATGCAATATTAATCGAAGGAACGCGAGTGGTTTCGAATGACGGATCACGATAATCGACAAAGATGTCGGTGAGCGGGGAGGGGGTGAGGGCACCTTGAGCGCGTTGTCGACATGTATCCGCTGTCCGGCGGCGCGCTGCTGCGCCAGCGACCGCAGCAGCAGCGCGTGCACGGGCGTGCGCAGGCGGGCCGCGTGCTCGCCGCGCAGCGCCGCCTCGCACAGCGTGGGCGCCGTGCGCGCGTGCCGCACGCCGTCCGCCACGTACTCCTTACCGTTCTCCTCCTGCACCAACCACATCAACCTCGTTTATACCACGTTTTATATCAGATCTACTAATCGCCCAGTCTAAATTTGTACCTATTTCATTACATTTTAAAGTTTGAACAATTGACTCTAATATCAATATAAAACAAATGAGGGTTAGCTAGTTTGACATTAACAGTACGAATGTAAATAATGAACTTTTTATTTCATTTAACATATTTGTAACACATATCACATCCACAGTTTTGTTTTGAGTACTTCGGTATATGAACTGGATTTTTAAAAATGTCACTATAGTCAGCAATATTCTTAAAAAGTGTTACAAAGATTTGACACGAATTATTATAATTTTTTTTTAAACTTAACCTAGCAAACAAACAGCCGGGCCATCTGATGCTAAAATCACTTTCACATAAACTTTATTTATATTATCTTGTCATGGATTATTATGAACTGAATATATATTTTCGAACACTAATATTTACAGAAGTTTATTAAACAAATACAATAATCATACAATATTGTTCTTCTCCACATATAAATATAAATAACACTTACACGATTTCTTTTTCAAATTAGAAAATATTGTCACACCTGTAACAACTCAGCGACGTGAGCGTCCAACACGGCCCACTCCTTGCAGGCGCACATCGCGGCGTCCAGTATGGCGCGGCTGGCGGCTGGCAGCGACAACTTCCATAAAGCATGCAACCAAACAGACAACAAACTCGACACGGGCTCGGGGAATCTGAAACATATGAACATTTCATGTTAGCAGCAGTCATGTCTCACAGCGCTGTATAATAATTATTATTATAATATCATTTACCTATTATACATTTTAGGTTTTTTAAATTATTGTAACTAAAATAAAATGCATTTCTTTTTCTTCCGAGTGAAGATTCTGTCTGGTCCTTCAAAAGATTCTATTCAGCATTCAAATACGAGTAATATCAATTTACAACACCCTCGAAATTAATTTATGAAAGTAAAACAAGGACCGACTTGCAAGACTATGAACAGTTGCAATAAAGAAAGGATTCACTAACTTGCTCTCAGCGAGTTGATTGAGAACGAGCCGCTGCAGCCTCTCGGCGCCGGAGAGTCCGCCGCGACCGAGCGCGCGCTGCATCAGCGACGGACCCGTGTTCAGGAGTATCGCGAATGTTTCTGTAAATCTGCAAACACAATATAACCTTTACCACAAATAAAACCAAACTGCATAACTAGGCATGGACATATTCATGCGTTATCCATCGACTGGCTTTGTGGTGGAATGGTTTCAGAGTCTGACTGCAAAAACAGAGGTCGCGAATTCGATTCCCAACCAGGAGGAACGACATTCGTTTGTTGTGTCTAGGTGTAATAAAAATATCGATAAAAATATTATATCATATATGTATGTTTGTCAGCTGTCCATTATCACAGTACATACATACATACATACATAACATCACGCCAGATGCCTGAAACGCGCTATGCAGAAAGCACATACACAGTACAGGCACTTAATTGCCTAATATAAATACTACGTACGGCCCACATGATAAAAAATATCCTATGTATATTCCCTGGCTTTAAACTGTATACCCATACAAATTTCATTACATACGACCTAGCGGTTCCGGCGTGAAAACAGAACATATACATTAACACATCTATGTCAGTAGGATTGGGATATAACGTACTTGGGCGTGAAAGACACGGACTCCGGCGACTGCGCCATGAGCCGCATGATCGGGCTCGCGCAGTGCAGCGTCTCTGCGGGCCGCGCGGCCGCCAGCCGACACAGCGCCTCCGCCCCCGGCCC
>DWMP01000078.1:0-12351 GCA_018245295.1 Agara epimachia | reverse complement strand
CCTTGGGTTACATTATTGTCTTTTTAGTAAGGATCCTTATTTTTTTCCTGTAATTAATATAGCCTATGTTGATCAGTGATAATGTAGCATTCAAATGCTGAAAGAATTTTTGAAATCGGTCCAGTAGTTTTTGAGCCTATTCGTTACCCACACACACACACACACACACAAATCTTTCCTCTTTATAATATTAGTATAAATATAGATAACCTTATGTTGCAAATTCTATATCGTAATAAAATAATTATTAATTATTTTGTATGTGCATATTATTGGTATTTAATTCATAACGGCAAGTTGATAATCGCTAATATTATCATATTATTCAATATTAGTTAATGCAAGAGGATTCGGTAACAGCGAGCTAAGAGATTAGTTAAGTAATAGTAGCATTGTCTATTGAAAATGCTGCATTTAATCTTATTTTACTTCGCTTCAAATATTTAAATAATTAATGTATGTAATCAAGTTCTCCATCTCTACTTTATGTTTTAGCTACATATTTCCGTCGCACAATGGAACCAATATTAAAGCACCGAAAGTAATCTCTTTAAATAAATAGGAAAATTTAAATGTATCCAAGAGCTCGGTGACGGCACAAAGTTCTCAGCGCCGTTACCGGGACTTGCAACATTTGTATGCATACATTCGACGTCAAGTCGACTTCTTTAAACTGACGTCACTAGGTCCGACGGCGAGGCGAGCGCCGAGCCTAGACGTATTCTTGCCTAAAACGGTCTGCTTTGAACTTAAGAGTGTTGTAACTAAATTTAATCGACAAATCAAGACAGTCCCGTAAGGAAACTGCTACTGCAAATGACGGCAGTATTCGAATGTAAGCAATAGTGAGTGCAATTTACAAAAAGTTAGGCGGCAGTGATTGACGAGCTTTGTGTATGCCGACCGTGAGTCCTCAGAAGTAGCAGAGTCGTTATTTTGATTCAGAGTAGCACCGAACGACACCTGCAACTTTCAACCTAACCGTAGCTCTATAGGAGCTGACCTGTTAGTATCAATTACTTCACATGGTATTGGATACTGCTTGTAAATACTAAATAAAATAACTCAAACATACAGTTACGTACAGTTACAGTTAGAAACGTACATTCCTACGGTCCTCTCCGAGGAAGGCTATAGTAGAAAGCTAGTGTAACATGATACTTAACGACATTTTCTAATAATCCTTTCTACGCGTTCAAAGGCGCGTTGCTGTCACTAATACGGTGAATTAATTGAAACGCGTCAAAAAAAGGTTAATAATAGGTTTCAAGGCTTCTCTTATACGGATTTGTCTCCACTAGATTACAGCAGCCCCGTTTGCCAATAACATATATTCTGCTTTCAATGTTGAACCGCGTCATCGATCAATCTAAGCTGGGAAATTTTTCTTCGAAAGCAACCAATATAATAATCGCTCGGCGGTTCCCTGCCGGAAGGAAGACGTAATCCTTATCGGCGGTGCGCTGAGAACAAAAGATCTACCACCGCCCGGCTCTGCAGCCCTGATGCTATCGGGGATATCGACGTTTTATACCGTAACGTAAACTGAATTCCTGTTACGGACGCAGCACATTGTGCGAACAAACAATCCCTATTTTAACACTATATACTAGTTGGCACCGTATGTGATGCTCCATTTCAGATTTCTTATTTTTACAACCTGGAATTGGCACAAATGTGTAACCGACATGTCCACAATTGAAATTAAACTTGACGGCTTTATTTGTGTATTAATTTTTTGTATTAAATGTAAACAACGCACTATTCGTAATAAAGGTTTCAGCCACTGCAATAAGTTTTGGGCAGATTAAAAGTACTCCGTGTGAACAGCGTGCTGTGAGCTCAATGTCGGTCTGGAGTCGTCCTTTGTGTCCAACCCGTAGATGTCTCCTTTGACTTTTGCCGGTAACTAGCTGCCTGTCGGCCAGCTATTGACCTGCGACCTACATCTTCTTCATTTGCAAATTCCATTCATTTGTGAGAAATTTTGTATCATTTCCGATGTATCCTTCGCAATATCTGTACAGGCGATGAAATATTTTTAATAGATGCAAAGTTATCATGAAGCTCTAACGAAATATGAATAGCCAATTAATATACCCCTTTTTATATATTTTTTTGTATCAAGATATCTCTGGGAATTATTTGTCATTTGACGATCATATTAAGTTTTATGTTATTTTAAAAAAAAGTTAAATTCAAAATAAGCTTCAAATAAATCCTTTAATATATTTAAAAAAAATATATATTTATTAAACAAAACTTTCTTCGTCCGATGCCGTCGCTAACCCCACACCGCAAACTTGCTGAACATTCAATGGAAGCCATTAATTACTGCAGCTACGTCATCATCAATCACTTTACTCGTGAGAATAGCCGCCCGAGTACATTGACTTTCAAATTATAGTTTGTATATATACATACGGTCAGAGCAAATACAAAGAAGCTCATATCGTTTTTAATCGACTTAAAAAAAAGGAGGAGATTCTCAATTCGACTGTATTTTTTTAAATGTTCGTTACCTCATAACTTTGGACTGCGTGAACCGATTTTGATAATTCTCTTTTTAATCGAAAGCCGGTGCTTCCCTTGCGGTCCCGTGTGCGACGCCGACTCCAAGAATAAAAATAATTGTACCTTGTATTATTTGTTTACTTTTTAGTGCACATTAATTTATTTTAGAATAGTCATTCGAAGTCGGTTTTTATTTTTTTGTTAAAAGTTTTGTTTATTATTAAACGTAGCCGACTGTACCGGGCGGGCTGGAGCACAATGTTCTGCGTCCTGACCTGTCATGGAAATATATATTTTAATCTTCGGTGTCCGAGTAAACGATAACCAGGTCAAATTAGGGAAGTCGGTCGTACCGATCCGGAGGCACAAAAGAAACAATAACGCGTCATGTCGTTCAAAGCACGAATAAAACTTCGTTCGGCACTTAACCCAGTGCCGCCGGCGCCTGCGGGGGATTCCGCGGAGTATTATAGAGCAAAGCAAACAGAACGAAACGTACCAGTGCCGCGTAATGTGGAGCGTCAATAAATAAGATTATAAGCGAGCCCCGCGGGGCCGGCGGACGCTCGGCGACGACTTGATCAATGGCCGCGATGGCATACTGTCTACTAAATTGAACTAAATTAGGGAGCTACAATAATATTCCTACAAAATAAAGCTACTTTTTATTCCCTTGTAATTAAGAAACTTTGGATACTGAAAAAAGCGGTAATTAAGTGCTTTATTAGCTTATTAGATTCTGTGATTTAATTACTTTGCTTTTTATTATTATTTTCAATAGCACCTATTGCATTCTGTACTCAGTCCTCATTCTGTACACTCAATATAAATTTATTCGCAAAAATCATAGCTACACAAAATTATATCGACCCCAGGTCTCAAAATCTATAATTTTCACTGTTATATTGCACATACATTTAATTCTTCGTTTCGTACTTAATAGTTTAGCGGATTTGCGCAAATCTCTAAGGTAGGTAGGCTATTATGGAGGAAAGTAGTTTGCATAGCGACACGATATTATGCAGGTTAACCCGCAATAAGACTGTTAGTGAGCCCCACGGCCCACGGCGATTTAAAAAAAACACTAACTATTGGATACGAAAACATTGCACTGAAACTAGTGATTCGCAAAAATGTTAATACTGCTCAGCTAACGAATGTACATTTCTGAGATTTGGGTTCCATTTCTGTTAAACAAAATGTCTCGAAATTGTCACATTAAAGCTAATGAAAAAAACATTATAAAACAGTCTGGGTGGACGGCCAGTTAAACGAACATTTTTGAAACAGTTTCGCAAATATTGGTTTTGAATCCGTTTTCATAGACGAGTGACTTGGAATCACGTTTAATTGCCAACTGGCCCTTCAAAGGGTTCTGAAAAGTGAACGGCACGTTGCTTCCTTTATGTTGGAGATTTAATTCAAATTGGTACGAAAATTAGTCCCGTGGCTTCGACGTCGCGTGGACGAAAGAAGTTTTTTATATATTTCGACTTCAGATAAGCCGATCATCGTCAACATCGGTATCTACGAGTATGTAACGAGATATTTTAAAGCTGAGTGTAATCGTGTTTAAGTGATACTATTAAAATCTGATTCGTAGCGAGAGTAAACCGGGGCTGGGTACAAACGGGCCCAGATTGCGCTAACTTACACGCTTTCCCGCTCGGTGTCACCCGCAAAGCGACATACCGACCTCTTAAATCCGAGGGTCAGGTTACATTACCGACGTCGGCAATCCCCCGCGCGCGGGCTCCTCGCAAATTCGTACGATTGCTGAATGCACGCGAACCATCGCGTCCGTTGCCTCGTTGCAGGACGAGCTCGACTCTCGTGGTGCTCCGTATACACTAATTAGATGATGAATTTTCTGTAACCACCCATACGGCACAATGAAAACTTTGCGTTCTAAATCTCTCCAAAATGCAGAAGTTTGTCGAAGACGTTTCAAACTAATTTAAATATTAATACTATTTATAATATGGGTTACATTACAAGGAAAATAATGAGACCCGCGCTTTCCTCGCGTGTTCCGCTCTCCGATAGAGCCTTAAATTGAGGGATTTTTGCAATCCCCTTCCGGACGGCGAGGCCGGACACCTGTGCCGGACTTTATTTATGCATCCCTCCTTATTACGACGATAATTCGAAAACTTTGCAAATATCAGATATTGGGACACTCGGTGTTTGCGTGCTTGTATGGAAGTTACGCTCGAAGAGGTTGTAGCATTGTATTAGCTGAGCACCAAAGTGTACGTATAATACATGTAAAGTTTGCGGTTAGGTTTTAAATCGATGACATTAAATATGCGAGTATGAAGAAAACATTATTGAGTAAAGTTTTGGGAATCGATCCAAAAATATGTTTCTTCTACAATCACTGTTTCCTTTCATTCAAGAAATTGTTTAATCATAAAAATCTTTAAGAAGATTCAGTAATAATAAAAATAGCTTGGAACACCTTCACACTCGGCCATCGGACCCCAAACAAGGCAGAGCCCGCACCCACCATTGTAACCAGACAGCTGTTAAACTACATACATACTCGTATGTACGAGTATATACTCGTACATTATTATATTAGACTTTATTACATATTTTTACATAGTATACATTTTCACAGTAATTTTATTATATGTAGCAATCCCCGTCCTGGAGATGTTCTGTACCAGTAAACCAATAATAGAGCAGCAGGTTCGGTCTGCACGCGCTTCGGTTGTTTTATCTTTGAACGCCGGGCCACGGACACGAGCACGCCACGCGACCACACTACAGACAGTCGGGGCCGAACAGATACCGAAATACTTATTACTTCGGAATCACTGGAACGACACAACATACGACGTATCGATCGATTGAGTCTTTTTTTAAACAGTTATTTGGACTCGCCTAGTTCTTTCGCTGGATAGTGGTTTCACTATTCACAAACCCTATAAACGCACGCGAACAGTATAAGTGAGTGAAGCATCGTTGACCACCGCGCCGAGCTCGCCGGCTCGGAGCGTGTGCGGTGTGTTCTCATCTTGATTGCATTTTAACGTTGCAGGCTACTAGTGCCGTTTTAACTTCCGCTACCCGATACGTACTCGCTTCTACCTGTACGAATTTGATGTCGGGTTTCGAGAGAAGTGTTACGGTAACGCGACATGTACAGACAGGTACAGAAATTATTTGTCATGAGCCGAATCGAACAATCGATTACATTTGTTATTTATTTTATTATTTCAGCATATTTTAAGATTGTAAAAAATAATCATTAGTATAATTTGAAATACAAACACGTGAATAAGCATATCTTCGCACGTTGCACGTCCGATTCAAAGGAAAGCAAAATAAATGTATAGACAAGTACCCTGCGAACGTTTTGTTTGAAACGTCAATTCAGTAAGAAGTTTTCTTTGTCGGAAATGTTTGTACGAAAAGTTTATTCATTCATTGAGAGGAGAGTTATTAAAACTTGATGTCCTGGTCATCGGGACGCCCGATCGGAATTTGTTTTCCAACTTTTTCCTCTCAACATCACAATTATGTTACGCCACTTAAATTCACAATTTTTGCTTTTAAACCAAATTTTTCTTTGCAAACAATCAAATTAGAGAATTTAAAAAATATCCAATCCTCGAGTATTGTCGACGTTTAAGAAAAGCTGTACGAGTACACGACGATACTACTGACTTTTTTAGAATAGACTATTAATAATATGACAAAATGATGGTAAGAAAACTCACTAAAGTAGGTTTCTAACAAGTAAAGTTACTAGCACAATAATTAGTTTCAAAAACTGATCCTTATTTTATGACTAAGACGAGGGCCGTTACCTGCGTGCGCCTGGAGATGTGGTTTAACAAAATATTACCGTAAGCCCGTAGCTCTCTCGCCACCCTCGCGTAAGCAACATTTACCGTAATACGTCTCTAGCCCCATCTCTGTACTTAAAGTGCGTGAGGGAGCTTTGAAAAGCTGCTGAAAGCTCTTCCAGTAATCACATATACGCGTCTCGCTGCTGTAATTATGAGTGCGTACTGTACGTATCTACGTACACGTGTCAGTACAGCAGAAAGCAATATGTTCAACTTATTCAGTGGGCTTTAGTTATCTTTATCTTCTCTCCAGCCCAGACTCAGTTGTGCGGATTTGCAATTATTCCGGATTACTGATCGTTTCTGTCGTTCTGAATAAACATCTGAGTTTCTTATCATCAGAATGCTTCACGACTACTATTGTTTCCGCCGAGCTCCAAGGTATATACTTTGGTAGAATCGAACCCACACCCCCCGTCTCAGTAGTCAGGGCTATTAACAACTGGACCGATTCAGAAGGAATCGAAATAGGCGGGATGGCGTGGAACAACCCTTAAAAAGTTCAAAGTAAATGGAAGATGTAAAATTATTTGATGATAACCGTAAGTGTAAAACTGACTTAAGGACGTCGGTGCCCTTACGCCCGCTATCATCGCAATGCTGCATATCCCTTGAATTTCATACAAGGAAATATTTGTCTGTTGCAAAAGAAAAGTTCCAACGAAATATGAGTTGCGTTAAATTATAAATAGCGCTTCCTTATAAGCTTTGATCCGAAAGCTTATTTCTGTTTTCTTTTCATTTGGATTACTGCATTGTTTGGAGGTTAGGAAATCGCAATAACAACAATGTTTGGTGCTTTATGAAACATTGCTATCGGTCGCTTCGTATTGTTGAACGTCGAAATTTCAACTTCGATACTTCGATGTACTTGCGGCGTTCGGTGTAAACAGCACCTACACCTACAACTACAGCGACTAATATTCTTATTAAAACCTATTACCAACTGGACTTAACATATTTCAATGTCTTTCAATACATTATAAGTTTTTTGCGACGTTATCTGTAATTTTGTAAGACCTACAATACCTATAAATTACACTTTACTAAATCTATAACGCTTTTTTACAAACATAAATGTTGAATATTTAAATCCACTCTCAATCAGTTCGTGTCTATTGTGTTACACAGATTTGCAGTAGAACCGCAACCTAATATCGTTTGCATTCCGAATTCACCAGAGCTTGTTTTTAAACGGTCTACTTTAAATTCCTTGAATAAAGAACTTGGAGGTGTACAATCTGGGATTCACTTTGGCCAGTCGCATATTTGAAGGCGCGGTGCGAGTGCGAGCTTCTGCAATAGACGCTCGTCTGTGCTTCGATGGCCACACCCATCATGTTAATGACGTAAATATGAAAAGAACAATAAAAGCGGTGATAGAGCTCTGTCCATAGATGTCTTGTATAAATTATTTATGACGAGTGATTAGCAAGCAAAAAACATCAGAGAGATGCATCCAGATGTCCCAATAAATATGATAACATGTGTTAACATTGCAGTTAATTAAATAACATGACTGTGGAAACCGTGGAAACAGTAATTAGTATCGGACGTACCCAGAACCTAAAGATACGATAACATTTATGTAGCTGATAAATATTTAAAAAAGGAAAGCTATGAGTCTCGGCAACGAGTTTCTTATTTTTTAAATTAACTCGGCAAACAGGCAGACGGGCATTTATCCTACAGCTAAAAAAGACTTTCAGGTACTAGTATCAGTTGTAACCCGCAAGCAATATTTACGGCGGTAAATACGTTGAAAAATAATTTTTTTTTTATTGTGCAATAGGCTAGCGTTTTACTGCGAGCTCACCTGCAATATCGGGTGCAGCGACGTGCCGGTCGCGGCTACGATATGTTCGCTTCGAGCTGAACGCGTACGTCATGTCTTCATTGGGTCTTACACGCCTGTATATGAAGGCTAATTCTCGTGCGATTGCAAACATTTATATAATCGCCGCATCCACCACATTATTCCACCGCTCGCACATTATGTGTGTATGAGACGTACCTAGGCGTTCTCGGCGTTACCAGATTTGCTTGTAACCGGCTTAGTCTGCAACCGCAATCTCAGAATCTAATATCGGCTCGAAAGGACGCTTCTCTCAAATCGAATATGTCCATCCGCAATTAGATTCTCGGCGGGTTTCGTGGCCATTTGGCTACCTAACATTGTTTGCATCCAGATTCCGCGTGTACGTCGCTTAAAGAGATATTTTAAATTCCATTATAAAGCGCAAGTGCCAGATTCAAGGAAAATGCGCCGCTGACTTTGTCTACGGTCATTTGGGGTATGCGTTCAGTGCGAGCGGGTATTATACGCGTATGCTTAAAATATAACATGAGCCGTGCTATATTGTGCCGCAGCCGTGCCGGATAACAGTTTGCGTTACTGTTTCCGGTTGAAAGCTATCGTGAGTAAAAAGCTATAAAGTAATATGTCGTAAATCGGTGTAATTTAGTCTTCAAACCGAGTAGCTAAATTGTAGTGGATAGTGTAAATGATTTAAAGTTGACTGTCAACGAGAAGGGTCCGAAACACAACGACCGAGTGGACCGTTGTGCTACATTCTTCAACGTTTTGAAGAAAATGAAAAGGCATGTAATCGCATATTCTCTGAGGTACTTTGGATCATAAAAATGTGGCCGAGTTATAAAGGTAGTGCGGTTAGTGGAGCGGAAGAACGAAATAAGACGTCATAAAAATGCAAATGCCCGCTATAAGCGAGATCGCTAAGTTATATGCCGCTATTATCGATACTCCTTTACGAGTAGACCTTATGTGGCGCGAACACTGCGGTCGACATGATCGTGGCTACATACTAGAACTAGATATCGACTAATATAGTTTGCTTGTTCTAATGCTTTAGCCAGAACACCGTAAGTAGTATTGTTAGAGGCGGCTTAAAAACATCGTAGAAGTAGGCAATAGACGTGTCGACCATTAATTCGTATTTCCATCCGCCTATAAAGGAGAAGCGCGGTCCACTATGGTTCAGGCCTCACGCATTTGTGGAAGAGACCGGAACTAAACAGTGACGTATAAAGCTGGTCGCAGCGATATTTAAATACCAAAGTAGATTAATACGTGCACGTACATCATGCGAGAGTCGGCAGTCGGAGGCGTGACGCCGGTAAAAGCGTGCACTGGAGCGCACGCGATGCGCATTCTCTTCCGCAAGCTGGAGACGGCGGCGCGGCGAACGAAATAGAATTTCATACAAGTGTTAAGGCCGCTGCTACTTTCCTTTCTACTAAATTGTTTCAAGTGATTATTTTCTGTAATATAAGCTTAAACAACTCTTTTTGCTAAACAATTTTAATGTAAACAATAATAATGAACAATATTATAATGCAATATAAAGTTCCAAAAGATTCGATTGCACCGCAAAATTATGTAAATATCTAGCCTTCGAACTGACGTTCCATTTCCATTTGTGAGTTAATACTAAGTTACGCTAAAAAAATCCAAATCTTAGAAAGCAATTGCATCCAAGTGAATGATTCTTATAAATATTCCGGTGATTTATTACTGGATCATTGTAAGACAAACACATTTTTATTTGCTTGGAACCCTGAGCTCAACTCCAAAAACTCGATAGCGAGTAGGTGGAAGTATTACGTCCCCTCGCAACTAATGGCGGCCATTACTGTAGGTTAGAGCGCATATCGACGCTCGCCATTTTTAACCCGCCCTCATTCGCTTCGGGTATAATAAGGGAGGGAATTTTTCACTCACGCAAACAATAAAGTGTTAGGGAGCGACGGGACGCGACAGTTTGTCTCGCGCGGATCGCGGATAAGCAGGTGACGACGCGCGGACCGACATTGCGTACGACGAGGCTACGCCTGCGATATAAGCCTGCATCTGTATCTTTGAGAATGTTGATCTTTAATATCTAACTTACACATATGTTAATTTAAATCGTATATTTGAGATAGTGAGAAACTAATTCCATTACTAAACTAATTCGCGTCGGTGGGCGATGCGGGCGTTCGGCCATTATCGCGCCGTGAGCTCTCCGTCGTCGGCGCTCTGTTCACGGTAAAGTTCGCCTCGCTTGAGCGTTACGGACTGCTAATTGTTCCCGTTTAACACTTCCCTATACCCGCTCGTACTATACACCGCGGTTACCTCGCAAATAATTTATTGATCGCAAATAATCTACTAATTTTACAGTTAATTTCCATCGCTGGATCGAAAACCGGAAGAACGCGAGTTATAGAGGTGCTCGGTGTGGAGTATGGATACCGGACTCCGACCGAGAACTCGATGTGTTCAAATAACGATGAAATGAAGTTAAACTTTCATGCTTAGGATCTGTTCCAAAATATATGAATAAAATAAAAAAACGCCGAGTCAAAACTCGAGAAATAAATATCTAAGATGTTCTTGCTTGTTATCTTGCAATCAGTTCTACAACTGTTCCGCCCATATTTTTAATCGAATGGTGACTACTGACGTCAGCCGCCAGCGGCAGATGACTGGCAATGTTCATGTTTTCAGTTTTGCTATTGTGTATAATATACCCATTATTCTTATTAAATTCAAGTGTCCAATAAAATATTGATTATTAAAATATCTATAACAATTTTCTTGCCAAGGGTCGTACATAATAAAATACAGGTTTAAATTCCTTTGCACTTTTACAGCTGATTAATGAATAAATAAATGTTTAATTAAGTACACGGTAGAACTGTTTAAGACTCCTCCCCAAGGTACTACCGCTGTAGCCGTTACGCATTGGATATAGAGCTCAGCGGACATGCGCTAGCACATCAAGCGTTCCAACGTAACCTTAGTGAGCAAGTACAAATATAATTCTCATAGCACTCACATGTCACATGAGGGAACATTGTAATCTATAACCGTTGCGTTTAATAACAATTACAATAATTAGGACAACGCCATACACGCCCGACTGCTCCCAAACTAGGCCATTAAACGCCAGTGTCAGTAGCGGGACGGCTAATATACTCATACTTACTAATATCTTTATAACAAAACAAATGTGCTAACAACACGAATGTTTTTTCCAGTCGAGGTTTGAGCTCACGAGCTCATGGTCGTCAGAGTAACCACTAAACTAATAGGTCATTAATTTTGTATTTAACGATCGCCTCAATGTGCGACATCCTCGGTGGACGCTGGGCGACCGCGGCTAACCCTAATCATTTCCGGCGATCGGAACTATTTCAGAAGTGGCGGCTCGCGGGCCCGCCGCTACAACGCGATCGCTTCATATCTACGAGTATGATATGGGAGAAACAATATCATGCAAATTTCGAACGTGTCAACTAAATGACATGTTTACTATTCATTCAATAGTTATCAATAATTTCTTGAGACAACTCACACACTCGGTCACTAGACTTTTACTTGTCACCCGTGGTCCAGCTCGGGAGGTCCAGGCCTACCGTTACGCGAAACTTGGCACATTATATAATATAAAAAGTAAACGTGATCTGAGTTGTATCATGATAAAATATTACAACGGGCTTTTGTATCACAACTTGATATTTGGGACCGTGTTTATTCACAGGGTGGAACTTTCATTTTATTCCTCGGCGCGCCCGTCGCTTCGTTCTCCATTCCCGGTAATCCTCTTAGCGAATTATAATTACGATCTGTGAGTTCGTTTTTAATAAAGTTCCAGTCAATAAATATTATGTCAATAAACTTTGTGATGCTCGAACTGTTTACAGATTTATAATAACGGCTGCTGGGAATCGAGCAGTGTCCGGCGATCGGACGTAAAGGTTCCAAGTACGAGGACCTTAACTCGGCCGGCCATCGTTTCGTTTGCCATTTTTATCACCTTAATTATGTGAAAAACTATCGCGTTAAGTCAATATTGGTTTTAAAAATTTAGAATATTTTTGAAATGTTCCGTTGAGCTTCCTTCGTAGACCCTAAACGAGTTCGGTATGTAGGGCTCGTTTGCGCCCTCTTCATCATCCTACGTTTGCGTGT
>DWMP01000077.1:0-12354 GCA_018245295.1 Agara epimachia | reverse complement strand
GCGGCGGGCGGCCGCGGCGGGCGGCATCGGCGGGCGGCAGCGGCGGGCGACAGCGCTCGGCATCGAGCGAGCACGAAGTAGGTCGCTCGTCGCTCCTGTCCGCACACTGGGACTCGTCGGCCTTGCCATTCGCGAGCGCACCGAGAGCCACACAATATGCGCATACCAACTTCCCAATGAGCTTTTAAAAATACTTCCATTATATATATGACGGATGCTTGCACTAAATATTTTTTCGTACACTGCCGAAATTACAGATATCCTAGACAGTCTTTGTGATAGTTTTGCTTGCTACAGATGTACTTTCGATTTTAATTCAATAAGCAAGTAAACAGTAAATAAAAACTGGGCTTACTTTCGGTAAGTTGTTTTGAATTATTTTATATTCAAAAAGAAAGAGTGTAAAGAAAGATATTTTATTTCATTCATGTACGTTTGTTTTCAAATAATTGTACATTTAATTTAGATGAGTCATTGACCTGAGCGTGAGCATTTGCATTAACTTTGTTAACAAATTAGACATTGTATGTAGGTACTCTACACTATTTTGTAATTATTTTATATATTTTAAATAAGTGTTACTATATTGTCGGCTTCAGTATTGAAATAAATATGCAACAAATAAGATCAAAGAAAGTGTATGCAGGTTTTGTTCAGAATTCAAATGTTGGCGTCTGATATTATGAAATTTTGAATAACATCAAACGAAGTTAAATTCTGTGGGTAAATTTGTATAAAATTAACATGTACCGGCGCACGTCACCGTCCCTTGACGACACTGTACGTGGCGTAGTGTGAATTAATACTGAGGGTGAATTTACGTTAAAATTCATAATAGCGAGATTGCTACGCGCACAGTAAAGGCGTCACTGCGAGAACTTTTTATCGCGCTTTTAAGGGAAAGTTGTAAAAATTGAAATTTTGATTTACGTATAAAACGTTATTTAACTTTATATAATACTAAAAAACCGGGCAAAAAAAGAGCGAACTTAATGCCCAGTGACATTCTCGAGCAGGTTAATAAGTGGCAGTTTAGTTTTAAACATAATATGTTTCATATGTTTAAAACTAAACTACCACTGTAATAGTAACACTGTCTCCGAACTGTTCTGTTTCTGTTTCAACTGTTTATTACCATTGGTACAATAATATCAATATACCGTTGGCATTCTCTTTTGCAAACTCTTTTACGTGATCTTAATTTTATTATCGCAGATAAACGACTAATGTTTTAAAACATTTAATGAACTGAAATTGTTAGGCAAAATGTTCTGAAAGAATGAAAGTTTCTCGAGAGTAATCATCATAATTAAAACTCTTAAGTAAAATGTTCTTAGTATTACTTCTTTGTAAAATGAAACTGAACTAAAGCTGAGCATAAAAGAAGGTAGGAAAATGAAGGTAATAAGTACTGTTGGATGTTGTGTCCAATAAACTTATAATATTACGAAAACATAATTGAAAAAAACTAAGTACTGATCATAAATCATACAATAACAGCTGCTTTGTAATCAAGTTCAGAACTTTGCATAATACTTAATACTAATATTAATTGGTGTACTTAATTACAATTATATGAAGCCTTCGTAGTACTGAAATTGCAAGCGATCTGTAAAGTTAAGTTTTAAGCTGAGCTCCAAGATACGTAGTGAAGATTTCATGTTAAGAAAGTAAATAGTGAAAGTAAAAAGTAAATAGTAAAGTAAAATAGTTAGTAAATGACACAGAATGACGCGTCGAAACTTGGATGAGTGACCGTTTGTAGTAAATCTTCACAAGCGTTTCCGTGCTCTGGAGGGCAGGTAGAGCAATTCGTTTCTATAGGTAACAAACGTAAAACCTCGTCAAAGATCAATTACCTACTATTTTAACTGTAGTACTTCACGACTCACAATTTTTTACCCAATGGGCGACCTCTTGTTCTTACCATGTCACATGGTACGGTCTACCTACTTTACATACACTCTTATACAGGCTTCGGAGCGGCATTCTTCCGGTACGGTTGTATTACAGATTCTAACTATAACACTATCACAATACTAGTCGGGGATTATTTACCTCATTGGAATTTACTATATACTTTGTAGTGTTAGAAAATATATTTTGATGTGTGTAAATTTAATCGTGTTTCATTTAAACATGTTATTAAGTAGCTACTCATCTCAACTCTTGTGTGAGCCTCGTACAAACTCTCGTAGTTGGGTGCTCTATATTCAATGTCACGCAACTAACTTATTAATCGCATATCATTTATGAAGCAACCAACGAGACACGAGCTACTTTCGGAAATCGTTATCATAAAAATTTCAAATCATTGCCAATTTTCAAAATATTTCGAACAATTTTTGAATAGTGCGATATCAAAAGGTAAGGGTTGGAATACCTTACTGGATGTTGTTTCTTTTAATAGACTCTAATCGAGGACAAAAGTTGCTGAAAGAAACAGCATCCAATTGATGGATAAAATTGGAACGATGCAAAAGACGTCTTATGTACCTATCTCTAAAAATATTCACGAGAAATACACACCAAAAACATCTTACGAACTGTTTTACAATTAACGCTGAATGATGATAACGCATAGACAAATATTTTTGCTGTTAACGGATGACATTATAATAATGCTTACTGCAAAACCACATGGCGTTTCATTTGTGAAGTAAAATAAACAAAATATTTATTTCAACAAGTAGAATGATTTTCGTTCCTTACTCAAAGAGCAAAGAAAATATGTAACCTTACTTTATTCTCACATCCGAACGAACATTGAAAGCTGCTTTAATTTCCATAAGTAAAGTAGAGAAAACGATCGACGCAATCCATACAAGGCCAAGTACGGGCTGGGCGTGGGGTGGCGCGGCGCCGCTCTGTCGGCTCACCCTCGCCAAGAAATATTACTTTATCGTATCGTGCTACGAATTGCCCAATAAAATACGTAATCATCAAACACTTACAAAAACAAATGTTACGATGTATTATTAATTTTTACAGAATATTTTGGTATGGTTTATGTAGATTCTGTGATAGTTTTCGAAACCAAGTGAAGAATTAATATTATTATAACATAAAAAATAAATGAACAATCAAAGAAAAGTAAGTAATAAAAAAAAGCTTTAACTGAGAAATTCGTAATTCATTCGCTCAGTTCAAAGATACTGTAGTGGATATTTTAATATAAAATGTAAAAACAAAATAACAAAATCGGGCGGAGGATGTGCCGCCGATAGCTTGTTTAAGTACGATCATACTAATTGAACTCTTAAGATTAGATAGTTTCAAGTCGTAACTAGCTCCAGGTAAATAAGGCTGCTCTGAGCAAAATTAACATCATCACCGTACGCCTATGCCAAGGTAACAGTCGATATAGTTCTCAGTATTGCCAGAAGCTTACGTAACTACTTATCAACTTGTCAACTTTCTCTGTTAGCTCTTAGACTTTAAAATATGTCACACAATAACTTTGGTGACAATTCTACTACAATCACAGCTACGAATGATGGATAACCTACCGTCTAATATGATAATTGCAATTCCATTTTTACTCTAGTTTAAAACGTAAAAATAATCCTTACATAAAAACTTCACGCAGTCGGCAAATATGACCAAAATTTATGGAGTAAGTTTTACAAGGGTCGTCATATCATTATTTTTCACGAATTCAGAAAGAATGTCACGTGTTGTCAGTAAACAGTGGAATGTTTGATATCTTTAATATTGAATGGGCTCCGTCGTTTTGCTGACCCGGTCTAGGTTATACACGATCGATAGCGACTCAAATAGCTACGCACGGAACTACCTACAATATGCTAGGTTACACCTACGTAACTCGCAATCATGATAAGATAATTGTCATTATAGTTACAGTGCTCTGTGTCCCGCAATGTTTTGTATTTTTATGAACGCATTAATAGCTTCTTCGTATTATCTATATCCAATTTTTAAAAATACTACCAGGCATTGTGCTCTATGCAACCTTACTGTAGGTATTAGCAAAAAGGGACGATTAAATAAAAAATAAACATTTAATTTGAGAAGTGATTTAGAGAACTTAATAGGTTTTGTTAACAAAAAAATATGTTTAAACGTTAAATAACCACCGTATTGAAAGATAGAGGAGAAAATACTGTTTTTGACAATCATTTTAAATTCAATAATGACGAATTAAAAAAGTCCGGTTTGAGTATGGCAAGCGCTCTTGAAAGACTTACGGCAAACGTTTATTATCGCAAATGAATTATTAATTAAAGTCATCGTAGCAATGAAAAGTAAGCAATTTGTTACGTTAAACAATTTCGGGACCAGCAGGGACCAAAGTCAATAATTCTTGTTCACCACACCACATCTCCACCAATCCCACACCCTTGCCTAGTAGCTGAAAATTTATGTGTGGCAGCATTTAAGTCATTACTCTCTCACTATATTTAGGATTAACTGAAAGAAACTTAGAAAGAAATAATATAATGCTAAAAAAGCTAATGTACTGTTTACGGATCGTGTCCAATTGAAGAATTCAAATTAAAGTAATGTGTAGACGGTCGCTAGGCGCTCGCAAAAGGAGTTCTGGCAGATTTTAAATAACGAACTGCCAGCGAGCGCTGCCAGAGTACCTACTATATGTACATACATATGTAACCGGTAAAAAATCATACCAATCTTCATTTAAACAAAAAAGGAAGATTCGGATTCGGATTCAAGCTGTTCGATATTTAAAACAAGTAACAATAATAAACCTCATATCTTAAAATAAACTTATGCGCTTCGATAAATAATTAATCACAGGAGAGACTTAAAAAAAGAAACCAGTTTTCATGGTTTATTTACATCAGGGTAGCAAAAAATGGACATACATTCACGTCTACCGTGGTCTAAAACCTACATACATAACTTACCCACAATACTACCATACAAATTGAATCCTACATTGTAATCTGAGGATTTGTAATCTGTAATACACTTATAAAAATAATAATGATTATATTTATTTCAAACTGTCTTCGCAAATAAACGGGGTACCGACGTACCTAGCAGTGCAGGCTCTTGAAGTACAGGGGAACTAGCCGCTTATTTGTTATAACGTTTTGAATTGCTTCGGAGAGCACATTAAGCAGCCGCCCTCAATTGTCATTATCTTGTGGGAGGCCTTAATGGCGGTTTAAAAACATCTGACAGACGGGTTGGATACTAACCCGTATCTCCACTAATCTGCATGGGAACAGAGTGATGAATCATGCCCCAAACTTCCCACGAGGAGAAGAAGAGACCCGTTCCTTACGTATTGATTTTGAGTGTAAATTAGTTTAAAGGTAAGCAACCAGACGCGATATTTAGTATTGCAAATTAATTGTGTGAATATTTCGCATAGAATCTGTTACATAACATTTTTATATTATTTATTATTCAATCTAACAGCATTTTACATAACAACTATAACAAGTTTTATAGCTCCTAAATATAAAATTCACAACTATTTTAAAATATACTATAGTTATCTACTCTGATTTAATCCATGCACCTGGTTAGTCCCAGGTAGCGAACACGTGACGGGACCAGAGGGTGGAATGGGGTGGACGCCACCTGGCGAGCGTTCCTACACCAATATGCTATCGCACCCGGCGCCACTCTCGTAAAACCTCTTACTTTGTTACCGTGGACCTAATAATACTCAATGCAAATTATGATTCTTAAAAATGAATACAAGAACTTTTGGAGACAGTAACAGTATATAAATAAAATCTGTTTTATTGTAGCAGTGCCTCATATACCTATAAAGTCTATAAACCCTCTGACACAACTTATAAGTGATTAAATTTAGTGATATTATTAAAATTGCACAGAATTTTAGACATTAAAGTCGTATAAAAACAAAATACATAGGGACTGTTAAGCAAATTAAAATTATATTAATGTACACACCATAGCATTCTGCTAGAAGCCATAACTAACGTGGCTTAAAATAAAAAAATTATAACATAACCTGTATATTGTACTGCATGGTATATGGTATAATTGTATAATGACTAATCTATTTAACCTTGTTGATAAAAAAACGTTTATTGCTCATTAAATGAAACAATTATAAAATATACATGATTTATAATTATAATTATAACAGATTGTAGTAAAAGTATAAGACCCCACGAAAGAAGCTTCAGTACGTACCTTTGGCAACCCTACTTCCGTTATTCTACCCTTTTGTCAAAAACCATAAACGAGAGAAACAAAAGTGCATTCTTTGTATGCACAGACACGCGGACGGCGGTTTTGTTTATTAGCGGAAACGAGCCGTCCCAGGGGTGTCGATGCTACTCGTACTTGACAATGCAATAAATTGAATTCTCATCACCATAGTACCTATCATAATCTATCTATGATAGATTTTTAATTAGTTTAGCCTGTGACATTATGCTTGGTTGTATAATATGTAATAGGTAATTAAACCATGACAGTATTATTTATTACAGCTTAAAAAACACCTATTATAAAATGTTATCTAACACAACGATAAATATAGGCTTCATAGGTTTCTTTTAACGATGGAAAATACTCATATAATTCTATTTTTGTAAGTTCTCATCTATTTGAGATAGGATACGAATGTAATTTGGACTTTATTGTCAGTTCATAACTTGGTGAACTCAGATAAAAATCAGACGAAATGCAGATCAAATCAAATCATATCATTGTCGTAAGATAAAAATTATTGTAATAAAGTATAAATATAAGTATCAGGAATATATAAAAGTTGACATCCCTATAGCATACCACTAACACGCCGGTGCATCGTCAATAGTAGTAGCCCTACAGTGGCCGAACGCGGCACGCGCCCAGACGCTACAAAGCCGTCTGCCATACTCACTACGTCTAGCACCTACTGCGAGCGCAGCCGCCACTCAAACAAATTGCACCGTTTTTAAATATTGCCATAATATTAACCCGATCTCACAACACCGGCAGTGAAATTAATTCTTAAGTTGTGTATTGGACATTACATTCAAAATGTGCAAACATATCGTTCTAGTTCCTCTCGACACAACCGACACAGGTATGTATTTTGTTTTTCTAATTACTTTTTTCAGTCAATAATACACATACTCGTATCATTAACGAATGTATATGTTAATTTTATTATGACATTTAGATGCGTTTTACTTTTAGTGTTTATTTTTAAAACGGTGCCAGTTCTAATTCAATGTTTTCTTGTGTGTATTAGTGGGTATTTTGTAAATATTATTGTGGCAATTTTTCAAACTATCCAAATATTTTGACTCTCATATATTGTTTAAAACTATGACTACTACAGGCACTCTTTCTCGCACGCACTTTTGTATAATTACCAACAATGCTTCAAAAGACAGTAGGTATTTAATGATTTCCTTTATTGACAATTTTTTGTTACTAATACCTACATTAATTTGAGTGCTAGTTCGTATACTGTTTCCCCGTTCACAATCTAGTCAATTGTCATAAATCAGAAACACATTTATTTAAATTGAATACGATCATCGTCCGTGTAGTGGTCGTCAATTGTAAGAAATAATTATTTTGTTATTATCGAATGGTGTGCGCGACTCGGGAATACGGAACCCGGTTAGCTGGTATGAATTAAGTCGCAGCGGGTCGCGGTAGGATGGCGTTGTTAGTGATATTGACAGATGCGGTCCGAGGGCCCGCAGTGTCTCGTCGCGTTCGCGGTTCGCGCATGCGCCCACACCAAATATTATTCACTACACTGTAAAAACATCGCAAAGACATACGACTCCTTAAATTGTAAATGCCATTGGTCATAACACTAGCTGCAGTGGAGTTCTGACAACTTGCTGATTTCATGAAAACGTATCCCGCCGGCCACGAAACAGGTAAGCATGCTGAAAATCGATCAGAACCGAAAGTTCTTGGAGGTGTTATTAATTTGTAACCTCTCCTTATGCAAACAACACTTTAATAAAGTGATTGTAATTAATAATGTGCAAATATTCCTAACTAATATGGTATCTATAATAAATAAACCCAAGAAAAATAATGATTTGCGACCTTTTACAAAATAAAATTAATACGTTTGCGAGCAATACGTATTTCGTTCCGATCGCCAATTCTTCTCTTATTTAGTAATAATTCGTCTAGATTTGAGTGTTATTACATTTATACAAGTTTTATTGTGCACCTATTTGTACAATTATTTACATTTATTTGGATTGCTTAGATCTGTTACTACTTAAGTATTATTTACAACATATTATTATTATCATCATCCAACTTATGTGTATTCGTTTAGTCCAATGTTTTAATAATTTATTATTAAACAATACATACTTATTAATTTCTACTGTTACTAATTCCAAAAATTGAATATAATATCAAATGTATTTCTGCGTAAAATAACTTTATAATGTTATAATATACCTATATATACTATATGTAAGTACATCAAATGCCAGACTCATTGGTATTAAAGTGGTGAACAATATTTATTGGCTTCATCCTAACATCGAAATATCCGGCGTCGAGGCGGCTTTGTGCACTGTCCTATACTGTCATCCGGCAGGTACGAGCTTCTTTAACAGCTCTTGTGTCACTTTATACATTGAATGATTTTTTCCAACTCTTTTAGTTATCTATTGCTGGACACGGCTCTCCTGTAACAACGAGAGGGCCTTAACAACTTCTACTAAACAAGGAAAGTGCTGATTAACAGACCACAAATATCTTAGAACACATATGTAGGACTCTAAGACGTGCAAATTACGTCGCGAGGTCATTGCTAATATATTATATAAATAACAAAATAAATGTGAATATACAGTGCAGCATCACGAATTATAGATTATATTTGTTAGATGTATGTTGTCTGTGTTTTGGCGGACCTTAAATAAATTATATTTGTTTCAAAAACGTAACAGCTATTTTTAAACATAATTTATTAAGAATTAATTGCTTAATTTGAAATCAGATAGTCATATGTAAAATTGTCGCACTTAAATAAATAAAAAATTGCATTACTTTAGAAGTGAAAGGCCAATTAAAAGTTTTCCCGTATTGTTATACGTGAATAGTACTTGTATGTCCTTACAGTATTCATTAATCAATTAGTTAATTAAACACGCTGTACGTCGTACACTAAGGTTGCATGTCTAGAAATATTTTAAGACAAAAGGAATAATAACAAATATACCTTGTAGCATATATGCTACCTATATGTTGTATACTACCTATATGTTCTTTTTACTTTGAATTTTGAATATAGAGCTGGCATATTCGGAACTTGAATTGAAATTCCTAATAACGGGTTATTAATTCCCAAACGCCAAGAAAGCTATAACTATTTATTTCATGTATCCCTTTATTAAGTTTTAATTCTGTAATGTAACAATGATAGGTAATAATTTATCTTAGTAAGCAATTATCAGTATGTAGGCACCTACTACCTACCTGCTTAAAAAAGGGAGGTTTATATGTATAATAACATATGAACAATATATGCACGGGACGAAGTCGTGGGCAAAAATTAGTTTTATGATATTATATACAGCCTACGCAATTATTTGATATTAATTAATTTCTCTAACTTATTAAACATTCACAATTGCGTACGGAAATAAAATAAAACATACGCATATCATTTACTTACCTAAAATATTATGTATGTATTCGTTTTTCATAGAAACATCGACATTATATGTCACTAGTAGTAATAAAAGATATTTGCAGGACAAATTTAAGCGTGTGGACGAAATTTCGCTACTAAATTCTTTTTTCTAAACTAATTTCGTTACTAAAAACAAATCTGTTAAATTTGAGTATGAATACAGTTGGACTAATATCATAACATAGGCATGGAATGGTATTTTGTCTTTTAAAAAATAATAATTTTACACAGATATATATATATATATAAGAAGAATTTCAGCGTATTTCAGCGTCAAACAATAAAGATGATGATTATAGTATATCATTGGTATATGAGCACATCGTTACAGAATTGTATTGTTTCCATAGCAAGAACAGGTGGCTAACGACTGGCAACCAATCGGAGCGCAAGCGATCGATAGACGCTAATTAAGTATTGACATTCATTTGAACTGTCTCGACTGTCAATTATTTATTAGAGAATACACAAAAGGAACTCAACATTGGTGGGTACCGACTAATTGACACATACCAGATGATATCAGACGAAGACAAACGGATATTAGCAAGAGTCATACGTAATCCGGTTAATAATCATTAATGTCTTATTGTGTAACTATGTATAATAACAAAAAGTCTAAATTTTTGTGGTCTCTGAGTACTAATCAATATTTATTGGTGAACTGAGCGCACTCGGGTATGTTGGTATGCGGCCAGCCGGCGACCATTTAACATGTGGGACATACTGAGCGAGGACCTAGCGAAATCATACTGTTGCTTTGGCAAAGAAGAATAGATATTATAACAACATTAGTTTAAGCAGTTTATTGAAAATTTTAAAACACTGCCTAAATGATAAGTAATAATGGAACCTAGAAACGTAAACATATAAAAAACCTATTAATTATTCGTCGTGAGTGATCGTCAACATCTATAAGCCTTTTGGTAATAGCCTCTTTGTAGCCTATTTGTAATCATATTTATTTACAGAGAGTTTAAAGAGCTTGTAACATATTACAATCATTCTATTAATTTGTATCTACCGAAAGGTGTGCGCGACCACCGAGGACTGGCTTGCCCTGTCGTGCTCATTGGATTTATCATAGTCGTAGCATCCGCTCAGGGCCTCTGGATCTACTGATAGAATCGCTATAACGCTATTTAGATTTTATTGTTGATGTCCATTGAGGCACGCTATTTCTGACAGACCAGAGATCGACCACATAAGTGATTTTATAATGCAACGTTTTCTTAAAGTTCCAATAATTACGTAATTTTCGTAATGTGCCTTTATAAATATTGTTTGTTATTGTTCATTACAATTCGAGTAGGAAAATCATATTTTTCGACGACATAGCGTGGCATAAACGAGAGTATGTCACATGTCTTTATATATGAGTCACCCGCTTAGCTGTGCGATTGCTGAACTTGCAGCACTCATTAATACTCATTAATCTGCAATCATGCTGTAACGTATTATACATTCTCACGAGTATCGCGTTCAACAAATCAGTGAGACATAAAGTCATTCGCTGTCATATATCATTATCGTCCAACACTGCCGGTTCTTCTCTGCTGTTTGTAAAATTAATCAGACGAATACCAAGTTTGTACGTAATAGAATATTGAATGGTAGCATTAAAAAAAATTACTATAGGTATATACAATTATACTAAACGAAAATAATATGTATTAAAAACGCCTTGATTACCAGTGCTTCTGCGGCTGTAACACTATCGTTTGCATATATTCAGTTTTATATTTTCATTATTCCTTAAATTTTTACATACACCACAAAGTCGTATCAAACAGATAATACTATTATTATATAATTGACGTCAGTTAGTTATAATTGTTGTAGATAAATTAATAACAGCAAATAAATACATGTTAATTATATAGTATACTCATTCTCCTATCTTTTTGTTGATCGTGAAAGTTCTCAGTATACAAAAGTCAATGTCTAATTAATAAGTTGGCTATTACGTTGATATTAATTAAGTTGGAATTTATTAAATCAATTCATTTCCAATGACTTCAACCGAAAGTGATCGCGCTATCTGTGTCGGGGAGAACTTGATTTGCTCGGTGTTTCAATGAATGAACATGTTTGTTTAGCCGTCGTTCTGTTGTTATCGCGACATCGGACGTAATACATCGTACTCTTAATTACGCCGCTCAATGTACTTATTGATCGCGTCTAAATGACGACAACGTATCAGCTGACTCTATTCGCGTGTCCAGACGTAAGGATAGAGACACAAATACGCGTACGTTGATAAAGAAAATTGTTTCGCTACAATTGTAAATGTAAATAAAAACAGATATGATTTAACATTAATACATATATAAATAGGCGGAGACAAAACAGTTGAGTGCCTTCTGCTCTGATGTCTATAACCATTACTCGTTTTTTTAAAAGTAGCTATTGACGTCCCAACGTTCGTATGAAGAACAATAAACGAAATGCAAAGCTTTCCTCGAATTCAGTAATGGTTGAATTCAGTAAATTAAGTAATTTAACAGAATAACAGAAGAACAGAATAACGGAAACGACTTACAAGAATTACGACAATTTTTTTTAGTCCCATCTATGAAGAAAACGTGCAAGCCCGCGATGTTTGGACGGATCTGGCACGCCAGCCGACGAGCCCTCAACCTCGAGCACTCGCCGCCGCAGCAGTTCGCCTGCAGCCAGTGGCAGGCCGGTCACCGTCCGTCCACGGCATA